>JBBPBX010052105.1:6761-24330 GCA_038048925.1 Garcialebias charrua
TCAAAGTCAAAGTCAAAGTCAACTTTATTGTCAGATCTGCAATATGTACTGTACAGGACATACACAGGACCGAAATTGCGTTTCTCTCAGTCCCTCGGTGCAACAGTAAACATCTAAACATTGAAACACTGAAACATATAATAATAGACATAAGCATAAAATAGTAAAACTAACACTGTCCTGAGTTTTTTGCATAGTGGTATAAGAGTATGAAAATTTACACCAACTCTAAAACTAAAACATTAAACATTTAATGAACATAATACTGTCCTGAGTTTTTGCATACTAGTATAAAAAAAGAGTATAAAAAGTATAACTAAAATAAACTAAAGGTTTCTAGCATTGACATTTGCAAAGTGGCAAAGCAGCGTATGAGTTAATGTATACAGTATATGTATGAGGTAGTAGTTGATGTTGTTATAGAGGCAAAAAGTGGCATATGCAGTAAGGCACATTGGGCATCCCTAAATAAGACCGTTCAGAGCACACTGTATATGTACCAGCAGTGGTGTAGATATTAGAGTAGTGTAAATGTAAACAGTAGTAATTACATGTAAGCAGTAGTAATAAAAGTAAACAGTATTAATAAATGTAAACAGAGAATGTAAACAGTATTATGATTATAGGCAGTGATGTAATACAAACATTAGTGCAAGTATGAGAAGTAGTGCAAACTGTATGAGCACATGACCGAGAGTTTAGTGAATAACCCGTTTGATGACACAGAGTCCAGTGTTAAAATCTTTGTGTTGTGTGGTAATGTGTGAGAAAGTTTTAGTGTTAAGGCAGTTCAAATGGGAGGGGGGGCAGAGCAGGCAGAGTGTTTAGCATTCTGACTGCCTGATGAACAGAGCTGTCTCTCAGTCTGCTGGTTCGAGCCTGGAGACTCCTCAGTCTCCTCCCTGATGGCAGCAGTCTAAAGCGGCTGTGTAGTGGGTGTGTGGGATCACCTGCCATGCAGTGGGCTTTCCGAGTGAGGCGTTTGCTGTGTAAGTCCTGCAGTGAGGGCAAGGAGGTGCCCATCATACAGCCTCGCTGCCCCCAGGATCGGATGGATCAGCAGTTCATGGTGCTGTCAGCTGGCTGTCATCGGGAACAAAAAAGTTGAATCGTGTTTAATTAAAATAGCTTTGTTTTTCCAGATAATTTTAAATGTTTTTGTTTATCTTTCTGTAAGATTATCTTTAGAATTTATTTTTTTATGTTAATATATATATATATATTTGGTGAAACAAGAAATCTTATCTTTCTTTCTTTGAAATACGTTATTTAGATGGATGGATGGAAACCGACCAGCCCACAAAAGCTTAATAAAAAAGACCTATATGCAAAGATGAGGCCTTTCTGCCCTGATGACACAAAGGTCATGTCCAGCACCAAAACCTTTGTGACATCTAAAATAAGTCTGTGCAGGAGCTTGGTGTGTGTAAAGCCTTATTTTCTTTTGTTATTCCCCTTTCTAACCTCATCAGATGCAACATAAGCATCTCCTGAGTTTACTCATCATCTTCAGCTATTATACAAACTTTTCCAGTGTCATCAACTTTATAAAGTGTCACCAGCCACAGCAAGCTGCTCCAGGCTGAGACGTCCACAGAGTTCACAGAGCGATTCATCCATCCATCCATTTTCGTCCGCTTATCCGGGGTCGGGTCGCGGGGGTAGCAGCCTAAGTAGGGAGGCCCAGACTTCCCTCTCCCCAGCCACTTGGAGCAGCTCCTCTGGGGGAATCCCAAGGCGTTCCCAGGCCAGCCGAGAAACATAGTCCCTCCAGCGTGTCCTGGGTCTTCCTCTGGGTCTCCTCCCGGTGGGACATGCCCGGAACACCTCACCAGGGAGGCGTCCAGGAGGCATCCTAACCAGATGCCCGAGCCACCTCAACTGGCTCCTCTCGATGTGGAGAAGCAGCGGCTCTACTCCGAGTCCCTCCCGGATGACTGAGCTTCTCACCCTATCTCTAAGGGAGAGTCCAGACACCCTGCGGAGAAAACTCATTTCAGCCGCTTGTATCTGAGATCTCGTTCTTTCGGTCACAACCCAAAGCTCCTGACCATAGATGAGGGTGGGAACGTAGATCGATCGGTAAATTGAGAGCTTTGCCTTTTGACTCAGCTCTCTCTTCACCACGACAGACCAGTACAGCGGGCGCTGTAGAGCGATTCCAGCTAGTAATTTATCCATATGAGGCAATCCTGGAAAAAACACAGTCCTCACAGCCGGCTGCCGGGACCACAGACCTACCTAACATGGCTGCCGCGGCATTTCCTGAAACGAACGGAAGTTGCGCAATTATGATTAAAAATGATCATTTTTATTAAAAATATTATTTATGAAGCCTTTAAAACAACCACAGCTGCAACAAAGTGCTGTACACATGAAATCAATAACATTTAAACACAAACAAAAAAAAAGTTTTTTTTTTTTTTTTCATAATTTTATTAAATTATTAAATATGATACGTTCGTAGGTCCGGGTTGCCGTAGGTCGAGGGTTACCTGTAATGAAAATATGTTTGAACCCAGTTGAATCAGTTTCTGTGTCCTCCTTAGATGTGACCCTTATTTTTTTGGGGTGGGCTGTAACAATAACTATGTGACCCAACAATCAACATTATTATTGTGTAAAACATGTCACAATAACATAAAATACAATTGTTTTTTTTTTTTTTCAAAAGATCAAAAGGAATTTTGCCAGCAAAGCTGAAGTTCTGCACACCTTCCTAGGCAGAGTCTGTGTTGACAGTCAGTGCTGGGGGTTGGGGTTAAGGCAAATTAATGTAAATGAACAGCAATTGTTAACACCCCAAGGTAACGCTTCAGGAATGGGGACATTCTTCTAAATCTTTGAGGCTTGTTTTCTCCCTAATCTTATTTGCAGATTGCCAACATTGAAATGGCTGTATCTTCTTCATTTTTTTTTTGAGTGCCATATGTTTGGCATCATTGGATAGCTTAGAACCCACACTTTCAGATTCTGTAAATAACTCAAAATGACCCAGGGGAGACTTGTTCCTGGTTTTGCCATGGCCAGTCACATATGCCTTTGAAAATAACACAGGATTGAAACATTTTATGCAAGTGTAGGTGAAAGTAAAAATTTTCCACGTCATTATGAATGTAGTTGATTTTAGATGGCTAAAAATGCCAGTTAACTTGGGTTATAAATCAGAAATATTAATGATTCCTTAAACTGAGAGCCCGTTGACTGTCTTGAATGTGAGACATTACTTATAGGTTCTTGAGCACAGTGCAGTCTATCATTATCTCTCATACTGATCTCACTCTTGTCTGGTTTTTCTTTTTCAGCTTTTGGAGGTGAAAAGTGGAAGACTAACGTCTTGCTGACAGCACTTCTGTGCCCAGGGTATGTTTACTTGCCACATGGCTTGACTATCGCTCATAATCTAATATTTCCCCATTTCTCCTCGTCAGTCCTCAAGCCTCTGTAACCTTGCACACTGGCGTTATCCGACTCATGTTTGATCTTTATTTATCATTGTCCTTTAATTTTCTTCCCTAGGATTGTATTTGCAGACTTCTTCCTGATGAACCTGATCCTATGGGTTGAGGGTTCATCTGCAGCAATCCCGTTTGGTACTCTTGTGGCCATTTTGGCTATGTGGTTTGGAATTTCTGTGCCCCTCACTTTTGTTGGAGCCTACTTTGGATTCAAGAAGCCTGTGAGTTAGCCCTCCATAGATAATAATTTGTTGTAGTTGCAAAGATAAATTGTAGATAAAACATGCATACAGTATTTGCTGTTCTGTCACTAATTTGTTTTTGCCACTTTGCAGGCAATTGAGCAACCAGTAAGAACAAACCAAATCCCCCGTCAAATTCCTGAGCAGTCCTTCTTCACTAAACCTATCCCTGGTATTGTAATGGGTGGGATCCTGCCCTTTGGCTGCATCTTCATCCAGCTTTTCTTTATTCTTAACAGCATTTGGTAAGTTTAAAAATGCTGTCTTATCTCGACTGGTCTCCTTTGTCCATTTTGAATACAGTCCAGTAAAACAGAAATAAAGCTTTATACTTGTTGACTCCTTTTCATTAATATAACTTGTTTGTGCTTTAGGTCTCATCAGATGTACTACATGTTTGGATTCCTGTTCCTGGTCTTCATTATTCTGCTAATCACCTGTTCCGAGGCCACAATTCTGCTGTGCTACTTCCACTTATGTGCAGAGGTACCTGAATGACCAGAATGGGTTTTCTTCACAACATATATTTACTATTAGGTCCCAAAATGAGATATTTTTTTCTCTTTCCATGAAGGACTACCACTGGTGGTGGCGTTCCTTCCTGACCAGCGGCTTCACAGCAGTTTATCTGTTCATCTATGCCGTGCACTACTTCTTCTCAAAGCTGCAAATTATTGGAGCGGCCAGTACCATATTGTACTTTGGATACACTATGATTATGGTCCTCATTTTCTTTCTCTTCACAGGTGAGAATTTCTTTTTGATATACATCTTTTTAGATGCAGTTTACCATAATTTCCTGTTAGTTTTGGCTTATTGCAAAGTTCTGGGCTCTTCATTAAACATATTAGCAATTGGTATCTTTTTTTTTTTTTTTGATGGTTGCACTGCAATCTTTTGTGACCAGTGAGTAAGGTTTAGAGGCAGAAAGGAGTGTGCCGGTTTTATCAGTTGCTCTGTTTGTTCAGTTCAACAGCAGGAAAGAGGATTCAGGATCCTGTTGTTGAAATTGACAAATACACATTTTCTTTGATTGTCCAATATTTGTTCGCCTGCTTAGTAATAAAGCCAAGTCAGGTGTTTTTATACGTCCATTTGAGACGTGGTGTGGTGCAGTCTGTCCTTCTGTCGGTCTGTGGATAGTTTCTTGTCTGAGCTCTAAATTGATCCCACTTTAACATTAATATATAAAACTGCACAACTGGATGTCGCATGGCTTTATGATCTCTATTGATTTCAATATCACTGGGTCATAGGTTAAGGTTGGAAGAAGCCTTTGTGGAAACCTTGTTCACACTAAATTATTAATAGTGTAAGATAGAAACATCAAGCCCTTTGTTCACTAGATTGTTCCTATTTGTCCACCCATAAGACTGTACCGTACTTGCCGGCTGAAAAGTCGCACTGCCCTATATGTCGCATTAGTCCAATTATGTCCAATAAAGTGGAAAAATCCATAAACGTGTCGCACCGCCGTATACGTCGCATCTATTATGCGTCACCGCTGACGCGTCGCGTATGTTACGCGTCAGCTGTGACCACAGGCCACCGGAGCGTGCACGGTAGGACTTTAACAACATTAACACTTACCGGTAAAAACAATTATTTGTTTGCTGAAAATTATAGCAAAGATGTGTCTGAGCTGAACTTTTCCTTAATTTTCATTTATTCAACCTTTTATTTAGTCAGGTAAATCTCATTGAGCCTCGAGGGCTCATTTACAAAAGTGACCTGCTACAAACTAAAGAATGATGAACAGCAATGGTAGGCTGATTAGTAACTCTAAATTGACCCTGGGTGTGAGTGAGACAGGTCCCTCTTGTAAATGAGTCACCGTGGCTCAACGAGGCTAGCCTGTATAAATAAAGGTTGAATGAATGAATGAATGAAAATTTCCTTAAACAACAAACAGAAAAACATAAGAGAGAAATACAAAGTGAAATGCAAAGTATCAAAACTAGCAAAACACCACAAGGTAGATGTACAAAATCAAAAACAGGAACATATCTGCAATGGTTTTTGCCAGGATTCCAAAAGATTCTTAAAACCATTTAGAGAAGTCAAGGCCGAGAGCTTCAGATCTTTTTGTAAGATATTCCAGGAAGCAGGAGCGGAGTAGGAGAAGGCCCTTTTTCCAAGTTCAGTCCTCACTGACGGAACACTGCAGGTAATCATGTCCTGAGAGCGCACGCTGTAGCTGCACTCACGCAGAGACATGTAGGAGGAGATGTATGAGGGCAGCAGACCAAGAAGTGATTTAAAGATGAAAATGTACCAGTGGAAGAGTCTGCGTGAGGTTAATGATGTCCAGTTAACCAGTGAATACAGGGTGCAGTGGTGGGTACGATAATCACAACCAGTTATGAATCTTAGTGCACCATGATAGACAACATCCGCAGGGTGCTTGTAGGAGGCAGCACGGTGGCACAACTGGTAGAGCTGCTGCCTCTCAGCGAGAAGGTTGCCGGTTCAAATCCCGGTCCGGGGGCCTTTCTGGGTGGAGTTTGCATGTTCTCCCCGTGCATGCGTGGGTTTCCTCCGGGTACTCCGGTTTCCTCCCACAGACCAAAAAACATGCTTGTTAGGCTGATTGGTGACTCTAAATTGACCCTAGGTGTGAGTGTGAGAGTGGATGGTTGTTTGGTGTGAGTGAGACAGGTCCCTCTTGTAAATGAGTCCCCGTGACTCAACGAGGCTAGCCTGTATAAATAAAGGTTGAATGAATGAATGAAAAAGGAGCATTCATGTAGATAATGTCACCGTAATCAATGGAGGGAAGGAAAGCCACAGATACAAGGCGTTTCCTAGCATTCAGTGTTAGACATGATCTGTTTCTGAAAAAGAAACTCAGTTTAACTTTCAGTTTCTTTACTAGGTTTTCCACAATTCTTATTAATTAATAAAGGCACGTAATGGTCAAATCAGATGAATAAATAAAAAATAGTTTTGCTACGTCGGTGCTGCGAAGCGTGCACGCGCAGCGAGCAGATTCGCTTCATTTCTTTAAATTTTAACAAGATAAACACCTTTAAAAAATATATTTGTTTGCTGACATTATAGCAAGTGTTTCTGAGCTGAACTTTTCCTTTAAAATTTAAGGTAATGTTCAAATCAGCTGGATTTAAATCGTTTCGCTTTGACCGTCTTCCAAAAGTGTGTGCGCGCGCTATGAAAATTATAAATAAATCGAATTTTAGCTCAAACATCTCCTAAAGCTACTGTAATCAGTTGTAAATGTCCATCCAGTGATTACTTTCTGTAGGTTTCATCCAAATCTGTCCTGTGGTTCTTGAGCTATTTTGCTAACAGTCCGACACTGAGGTAACAGGGTATCTGCGGGGTTTTCAAAATGAAAAACGGTGAATCAGAGCGAAAAATAAGTCTAAAATTATGGGAAAAAATCCATATATAATACGCTTCGGTGTATAGTACGCAGGACATTCAAATAAGCAAAAAAAAAACGCGTATTATACACCGACGAATACAGTATACAGTAGGCCGGAAAATAGGGTACACAGAAACTTGACCATGGTGTAACTCCACAAACGTTTATGATAGAAATTGCCATAAGACATTGGCTTCACGTTAATTTGGCATAATTTCATATCACAATGTGTATTGTGAAGGGTGTTGATAACGATATACCGTATATTTCGGCATATAAGTCGCAGTTTTTTGCCAGTTTGCATGTCCTGCGACTTATCCGGCGAAGCAACATATTTATGGATTTTCCCCATATTTTTAGACTAATTTTTGGCTGAGATATGACAGTTTCCATTCATTCTGACTGAAAAAAATGGAGCAGTACCACATTTGGCCGCTAGGGGTGCTAAAGAGCCCGCTAGGCTTTTGACAACTATCGGTTTACCTGTGTTCGTATATTTTAGAGCAAATAATTTGGCAGCCAATCTATTTTTGGCAAAACACAGTCCCACATTTCCGGGTTGTCAGAGGTGACGCGTAACATACACGACGCGTCAGCGTTGACGCATAAATAGATGCGACTTATACGGCGGTGCGACGTGTACGGCGGAAAATGCTGTATTATCACAATATGTTTTTGGTATAAAACTTGAAATAGAAAGGAAAAAAAGCATAGGGTGTCCTTTTGCCATAATTTATTTTGAAAATTGCTACACCATAAGATAAGATAAGATGCCTTTATTAATCCCACAGTGGGGAAATTTACATTGCCAAAGCAGCATAGAGGACAGAGCAGAACCAGTAAAAAAAAAGCTCTATATACTGTACACAAATAATACAAACTAGTACATTAAAACACCGAAACAGTATAAAACGAAATATAACTACGTACTAAGAGCAGCGCGTGTTGTACAGTCTGACGGCGGCCGGAAGGAAAGACCTGCGGTATCTTTCCTTCACGCACTTAGGGTGCCACAGCCGGGCACTAAAGGAGCTGCTCAGGGCTGTCAGAGAGTGATGCATGGGGTGGGACGGGAACTCCAGCATGCGCTGAAGCTTGGTCCTCATTCTCCTGTCAGCCACCACTTCCACTGGGTCAACATGACACCCCAGGACAGAGCTGGATTTCCTGAGGATCTTGTTCAGTCTCTTCCTGTCAGCAGTGGAGATGCTGCTACCCCAACAGACCACTCCATAAAAGATGGCTGATGCCACCACAGCATCAAAGAAGGTCCTGAGAAGAGCCCCCTGCACACCGAAGGACCGGAGTCTCTGCTCAGTCCTTTCTTGTAGAGGGCAGCTGTGTGGTCAGTCCAGTCCAGCTTGTTGTTAAGATGAACACCCAGGTACTTGTAGGACCTCATGATCTCAATGTCCCTACCTTGAATGTTCATTGGCACAGCAGGAGACTGTTTGGACCTGCGAAAGTCCACCACAAGTTCTTTTGTTTTTCCTGTGTTGATCTGCAGACAGTTACTCTGGCACTCAGTTCTCTGTACTCCCCATCATCTCCATCTTTGATGAGACAGACAATAGCAGAGTCATCTGAGAACTTCTGCAGGTGACAGCTGGCAGAGCTGTACTGGAAGTCAGCGGTGTAGAGGGTGAAGAGGAAGGGGGCAAGGACTGTTCCTTGTGGAGCCCCCACGCTGCAGACAACCTTGTCTGACTGACAACCCTGGATCCTCACATACCGTGGTCGTTTTGTGAGGTAATCCAGGTGATGAGCTGATGGTCCAAACCTGTGTTCTCCAGCTTGTCTTGATAATCTCAAAAAAATTCCACTACTATGTCTAGAGTTTTAAAATGATAAACTAATCAATTAGGCTTCTTTCTTTCTTGTAGTGCAAAACCGTGCGAAAGAAATCAAATGTAGTTTTAGCCATAAGTTTTAAACAAAAGAATATGTTAACAACAGTTTCCAGTATTTTCACTTAAAGGAGACCAAATATTGGTTTTATACATTTTTATGGTAGGTCTGTGGGCTATCCAGACCATGTTCATTCAATTTAATCCACAAAATAATTCTTAGATAATAAAATATCCCCTTTCTAGTTGTGCCTTTTCTCACTTCCGATCTGAACAGGCTGTTTATGATAATGAGCTCTGAAGGCCACGCCCTTCAAAAATCTGTTTACATTAACTCCGCCCTCCAAAGGGGACCCTGAGTCAGACCCAGAGGCAGACGCCATTTTGGGCAGGGCAAATGAGGCGCTGACGCGTCGCGTAGGCCGCTGAGAAACATCCATAAGTTCACCCTCCATGTTAAAAACTCTTCGTCTGACTCTTCGAAAACAAGCAATAAGGCTGCAGAGTAACACACTGGCTGCTAACTGCTATACACGCTCTCTCTAGCGGGGACCGCTTTTTTCACGGACCACATCCGTGATATGAACACGCAACCTTCTGATTGAAAAAGAGCTAAATATAATTACCGGTAGGGACTTTATTTTTGTGTCTCAAATCTACAGTCTACAGCCAACTCTAACAGTTATCATGGTTTATATTTCTTTGTGTACTTTAACTAGCTTTTTTTTATTTTTTTCTGTTTTCTCTTTTATTCTTTTGTTTGTCTTCAGATTGAGGGGATGTACATCACACCATATCACAATAATAACATGAAGAAGAAAAAATGATACCCACTGTTTTAAATTAACAGTTTAGTGGTGCTCTTAAGCTTTATTTGGCAGCCAGCCTAAATGAAATTCAGGACGTGTGCAGACAGGATAATAAGTACTAATGATGTGCAAAAACCCACCTAGTCTGTATGTTGCACAAGAGTATTTGTCTCATCATGATGCCACATGACTACACTTTTCTGGTGTAATATTGTCATGGGGTAAGATAAAAATGCCTCTTGTAACGGTGGCACTGTTTGACAATGTCGACAAGGAGATATAAGTAGAAAGTGGATAAGATGTCAAAAGTATTCAGGGAAAAGATGATCACTATCCCTCCTTGCTTCTAGTTTTGAACTCATTAATCCTAATCCCTGTCATTTACCCCCAGAAAAGTTATTTTGGTGTCTGTTTCTGTCGCCTCGACTCAACTTCCATCACATCTTATTTCAGGGTTTTTGTGCGGCCCCCATTGAGCAGTCGGATAGGATTTTTATTTTTTTGCCAGATGAACTGATCCAGGATTTTGTCTAATCAGGCTTACTGTATAAACAAAGAGCTCTGGCAGACATTTCCTTTCCTTGACAAAATGAAGTGTTAATGCTGATGTTTCTTTGCATACTTTTGAGATTCCACTCTACACTATGCAACTCCATCCCATCATACACACACACTCATGCCCACACTAAATTTTACTGAATTAATTTTAACCACAAGTGCCAAACGAATGGTTTATTCCCAGTGAATTTTCAAGTATTGAACTGGTCTCAGACAAGGCCCTATACAGTATATGGATCAGGAGCTTTTTTAGTGTTTTGAACTGTACAGGGACTTAAAATAACTTGGTTTACACTTTTTACTGTACAGGGACTTAAAATAACTTGGTTTACACTTTTTTTTTGTCGATAGAAAATACGATGCAGTAGTACCGTATTTTTCGGACTATAGGTCACACCCGAGTATAGGTAGCATTGTCCAATTATTGCCAAAGAATTTGAAAAATCCATATATAGGTTGCACCTGAATATAGGTCACACCTACGTCAAAATGTGGACAGTGTTTAGCTCTGCTTCAAATGTCTCTTCCACAGGAGCGCACAGCAAGGCTTTTAAGAAGATTAACACTTAAAAACAATTGTTTGATAAAAAATTATAGCAAATATGTGTCTGAGCTGAACTTTTCTTTAATAAATGAAAAATTTTAGCAGGATAAACGCCTAAAAATATATATTTGTTAGCTGACATTGTAAGGGTGTGTCTCAGTTTAATTTTTGTTAATAAATGATTACAAATCAGCTTATTTTATAAAAAGCCATATATAGGTTGCACCTGACTATAGGTCGCAGGCCATGCAAAAATGATAAAAAGCCGCGACCTATAGTCCGGAAACTACGGTAATGGCACTGTGCTGCATTTTGAATAGGAATTTTTTTTGTTTTGTCCAATCAGGCAATTTTATTTTAAAGTATTTTAAAGTCATGCACAATTTCAAAAGGAATTGACTTTCTTTTTTGTGTCTTAGACAAAAATGGAATATGATTAAATGTCTTTTTTGCTACTTTTGTGAAGTCAAGTGATTTCAAAGTACTATAATACTATGGTATAAGTAAGTGTTGGATTGAAATTTGTAAATACTGTATCAAGTTTCAAGATGAAGAAATCTTGATTTAAACATTCTTAGTTTTTGTTTTAATACTTTTTTTAATTTTACTTAAAAAATTGTTTTTTTAGCTTTATGGCTGATGTGGCTTATTGTTAATTTGGTTACTTTGTCTTCTGTCCTCAGGTACAATTGGCTTCTTCGCCTGCTTCTGGTTTGTAAACAAGATCTACAGTGTGGTGAAAGTGGACTAGAGGACTGAGGACTGAAGGAGGACTATCTTATGTCAGTGCTGGGCTCCTCAGTGCTGCTATGTAATAATATTGTGGTCTGAACGGACCTGAAGTGCATCCATCACGTGATAGAAAAATCTCACTGAGCTAGGCCTATCCTCTTTCTGTGCTTTAAACCTCTGTTGCTATTCTTTATTTTTATTTTTTAATCTGAGTTTGTGTTCACTGTTGACTTGTTTATATTTTGCGTGGCGCCTTGAAAATCAACGGGCTTCTAATGAAGTTGTCACCATGAGCAGTTTGTTTTCTGAAGTGTTTTACTTTAAGGTTTTAAAGAAAGTAAAATATTTAGCATTTTATTTTTCTATTCTCTCATGGTTCAATGTTCCTTTTTTTCCCCACTACCTGTTCTGTATGGAAACGAGTGTGTACATATATTGTATAGAAAGGGAGAACGTGTGAGAATGCCAATTAAAGATTGTCACCATTATCAAGTTTTTTTTTGTTTTTTTTTGAATTGGCCTATATTTTGTTAAATATCAATCTGTCATTGAAACATAAACTTTGTATTATATATGTTCATTTTCTTGATTGCATAGAGTAGAAGGTGTGCCGTGTACAGGAGGCACGTTTGTATTATAGAGCAGCTTCAGATTGTTGCCTATTAAAGATGAACTCTACGACTTAATTGATGCGTTTTGGCCACACACAAAAAAAAATCCTCATTATTCATAACGCATTCAACAAGTTCACTGATTTAAGCTAAACTCTTATCCATATTAAACACTGCTGCTGTTTGCTTCAGGCAGTGTGAGGTCATCTAAAGGTGATAACTTTACAAATAAAAGTCACAAACAAAACTCATTGTCTTTGACCTCAAACTCATTTCCCCCACTCCTTTTATTTTTTGTGTGTGTGTGTGTGTTTTTGTGTGTGTGTGTGTGTGTGTGTGTGGTGGGTATTAATGTTTTTGCTTGTCTGTGTGTGTTTTAGTTGAGAATTTACCAAAGCGGCTCATGAACTTGTTCGATAAAACGATTTCCTTTCCAATACAGTACGGGGTAAAATTCAAGCTAGTATCGCGATACTGATACATTGTGCCAATACACCTAATGTTTGGTAAATCTACCAAAAAAAGCAGTGTATTTCAAACCAAAGCTTCATAAAGTATACAAGACATCAAAGTAATTTATTTTAAACTCTGGAGTATATTGAGTTAGTGGCTTCATTTACAGTATAGCTGAGCTTGTACAGACTGAGCAGCATGCCACTATGCTTAGACGCTATACGCAGTTACCCAGGTGGAGGAACAAGTAGTTCCCTATAGCCGCATATCATTTAGACCAGATCTCAGTAGTTTTCAACATGTTAATGATATACATTGCCTGAAATGACTGAAGCATCAAATATTTGATTTGATAATCGATTCTAGATCATAAAGTACTGGTATCGACATTTCAGATTCTAGATCATAAAGTACTGGTATCGACATTTCAGTATCGATCTGCACAAGGCAAATTTAATTGCAGATAAATTATTGGATGCAAAACTGATTAACTTTTGGAGCCAACTGCATTTAAGATGGCTGCCACTTCCAACTGATTTTAAATGTAAGCATGGAAATAATTAAATTCTGGAGATGCTGTCTATCTTCCGTTAACGTCCTTTTCCCCGATTCCGGGGTGGGATGCTACTTCTTTGTCGCCAAGTTTTTGATGCCAGATTAGGCGGTCAGTTGCGTCCAGTTCATTGAGGTTTAGCGCTTTCAGATCTTGTTTAATCGTTTGCGCCCAGGTCTTTTTGGGACGGGTGCCAGGTACTTCAAGGTTTTCAATAGCAAGTATAGCACTGTTTTCACTTCGTTTAACATGACCGAACCATCGCAAACGACGTCGCCGGCATGCGTCCTTAATCGCACATAAGCCTGCTCGACGCAGGATTTCGGTCGATTGGATTTTGGTGCATAGTACTCTCATTGCAACCATTCACATTTATAATCGAGAGCATCCAGAAGATGATGGCTGTTTTTATTCGGTCTCATCACATTTTTATGGTTTTGATTGTCTCAGTATTTTACTATACCGTAATAAACATGGCAACAGCAGTTTTAAAAATGAGCAGAAAATAACTTTTACTTTTAAATGTCAGTCAATCCTTTCTTTTAGTAAAATATCACATGAACCACTGAGGTCTTAGAAGAAAATAAATAATCATTGGGTGTAAAACTCATTTCGATGGATCCAATTCAAAATGACCACCGCCGCTAATCAACATTAGTTGACATAAGAATGACTATAGCTCACAGATTTTCATATATTGAGATTTGATGAAAGTTAAAAGTATTAATAAGATTATTTAGTCTGACATAGTACTGCATGGGATTGCAGTTATTTTGAAGGTTTGAACAGAATGGTTGCATATTTGTCATTTTTCTATAAGATCTTATTTGAAACTGAAATGAAAGATGGGTGATAAGCATTAAGTTAAGGTGAAGATGTTTAAATGAAGGTGTTTACAAATCCCTATCACATTCCTTCTTGAAACACCATTTATTTAAAGAACTGAAATTCAAAGTAAGAAATATTTATTTTGTTTTGCTGACATATGCAGAGCACCACTTGGCGTATACGATGAGTGACACTACTGTATTTGTGTGTGGGCACTATTTTGTGTGGCGGAGGGCTACGCCTTTGTATAAAGAACAATAAAGGCGGAGTAATCTCTCTCTTCCCCGCTAGGCGTCCAGAGCGTGTGTTCGTGAGCAGCAGTGGGTTCCGCACGAACAGAGTTGATGTCTCCTGTCTTTAATGTTCAGCTGTGAGTAAAGATGTACTCTACAGAGAAGGGTGTAGGGATATAATAATACTGTAGTCAGTTTTGCTGACTGTACAATATTCCAGATGAAAGATTTGAGTAGATTTTATCTGACACAAACTTATCATCAATCGGTCTTTTGCAGACACGTGACATTTTGCACTCCCGGTCGCCATATTGGGTGGAGACCGGTTTATTTAAACAGAGGAAGTCCATGCCTTAGCTGCTACCTCGTAAGGATCAATGTTGTTAATTGAAGCTAACTTCACCATGTAACGTTCTCTGGCTTCAAGGTTGAGTTTCTCTCTATAAGGCTTCTGCTCATTTTTATATTTAGTTTGCATTTTGCTGATGTTATTGTTCTGTATCGCACTGTGTTTAACATGGACTTCCTCTGTTTAAATGAACCGGTATCCACCCAACATGACGACCGGAAGTGCAAAAAGACACGAGCCGTGACGTCACGTGCAAAAGACCGATATTCACGAGTTCTCTCTTTTTAGATCAATATCAATAATTCTGTGACTAGACCAGATCAGGGTGTCCGCGGGGTCTTGAAAGTTATTAAAAGTTGATAAATCAATTTTGGTAAAATTAAGGGTCTTGAAAAGTATTAAAAAGTCTTGAAAGCGATTTAATGAGGTATTATTTTTTTTGCTGTTATTCTAGCTTTAAATAATTTGACAGCAAAAAGTATGTATGACAAATATTTGTTTTCCTCACCGCGGAGGATTCGGAAACTGCTTCGCACAAATTTAGAGTGTCAGGTTACAACAGCCCTCCAGGCCTAGGCCTATCTTGTGCGCATGCGCGGCTGCTTTATCTCCAAGTTGACTCTATGTGTTTGAGTAAGTTGCCGCCAGACAGTGAGAACAATGGGTAAATGCAAGTTTTCGGACTCCTGGTTGGAGGTGCCTGATTTTCAAGATTGTCTGAGGCCTGTCGTCGAGAATAACCACGAGGCTTATTGTACATTTTGTAAAAAAATAAAATAAAATGAGCGTAGCCTCGATGGGCATAAACGCTGAAGCTGAGTTGAAGAGAAGAGATGAAAAAAAAGAGAAAAGTTCTACAAGAGGTGTACGATTCTCTGCAAAAAGATGCAGATCAGTTGGTAGAGCAAGCAGAGGGAAAGTCAGGTTCTTTAATGGCCCAACTGATCACCAAGTCCAATGTCTTGAGAAGGAGACGTAAAGAAAAACTCAGTGAGCTGGTGCAAACTGAAGAGTTGCTGGAATTATTACATGTAATGATTACTGTGTTTATTTCTTATTTGCCATTGTTCAACCAAGTTACTTTAAAACAGCTACGAGTCTTGTAACCTAAGCTATATTCTTAAACCTAGTCGTGGTTCAGTTTCTTCTTTTAAACTTTTTTCTTTCCACTGTATCTCAGTTCTGTTATAGGTTTGAGATTCACAGATTTAATTGAAAACAACATCAGTTTTGCAAATCAAAGATTTGTTGCTTAATAAAACAAAGTGACAATAAGGTCTTGAATTTATTTTGGAACGTCTTTAAAAAGTCTTGAAAAGGTATTGAAATTAACTTCATTATTCCTGCATATACCCTGCAGATGGAATTCACAGGAAACGTTAACCCATTTGGCCCCACTGGCAACAATTGTTGCCAAAGTGTATCACTGTCATTTTCCACTCAGTAAAAAAATCTCAAATGTATTAATGCAACATTTTCCACCTATAAACTAGTAGACAACTTAGACAAAGGTTTTGATTAAAAAAAATGTTTCCCAGTGCTTCCTGTTGCATGACATCACATGCTTCCTGGGCCATCCGGCTGAAGACATGGAATATGCAAATCGTCCTGGAAAAGGGTAATTTTCATAACATTTCTTATGGTTTCCCCCCATACTTTTTTATAATCATTTAATCTTTCAAGTCTCTACTGTAACACTCTCCACAAAAATTGTACCTAGGATAAATATTTTTTTGTTCATGGGCGTCTTTTTGTAAGTGGCAACAAAAGTTGCCAATGGGCACATAGCTTGTCGCTAACTACAGGAAAACACTGTCTGCAGGATTGCACCTAATTTTCTTATTTCAAATTGTAAAATGATGTGCAATGTCTTATTTTAGTCTTCTAAGGATACTCTTCCTAGCAAAATAAATTATGTAGTCAAGGCCTGTGTGTCTAAGATTTTTATTCGCTTCCATACATCATTCTCTTGCTAGCCAACATCATTTTTTTGCTAGCCTAACATTAGCTTGTGTTTCGCTGAGGTAAAAGATGTTGATGATCTAGCCATATGTAGGAAGCCACACAGATCTGGTGGAAACTGGACTTGGTCAGGGACCAAGTGTGGTTCTTGGCCTGGCAGAGAAAGCTGAAGTTCCACCTGGAGTCAAGTTTTACCATGACAACCTCTTCATAACCCTGTCCCTGGTGGATGAGATGACCCTGAGAGGCTATGGCAGCTGTGGCATGATGCGACAAGCTCAGCTCCACAAGGTTCCTTTCACAGAACCCAAGACCTTCAAGAAGACACCCAGAGGAAATGCTGAATATCTGGTTGAGGCAGAGAAGCTGATTGTAAGGTGGAATGACAACAGCATGGTCACTGTGGTGTCAAACATGGAAAGGGAGTTCATTGAAACTGAGGCAAAGAGATGGAACAAACAAAAACGGACCATGGACAAGGTCAGACAGCCCAAGTGTATCCAGGATTACAACACACACACATGAGAGGAGTGGACCTGCATGACCAGTTTGTCAGCCGCTACAGAGTCAACATACGGTCCAAGAAGTGGTGGTGGCCATGCTTCAGCTGGGCCCTGAACAATGCCATGGTGAACAGCTGGTGCTATTACAGGTACACAAGGCTGCATGTTATTTAGCAATATCACAATGGTGTTTGTGATGTTTGACATGAGGTGATCGCTAGTGCTCTTCATTTGACAAGAGCAACAGTGATGATATCCAGACAAACATCACAAACTCAAGCATGATATTGCTTTTACAGAACATTCTACATATGGGGCATGACACTGTAGAAAGGAGGATATTGATAATTCATCAATAGCAGCTTATTTATATAGCGCTTTCCAGCCCCATATGAGGGACCCCAAAGCGCTTTACAATACCAACCATCCACCCATTCATACACACATTCATACACCGGTAGCGGTAGACTGCCATGCAAGGCGCCTTCCAGTCCTACCGGGA
>JBBPBX010052106.1:0-24330 GCA_038048925.1 Garcialebias charrua
TGGGGAACTTCCGGTTTTACGTCATATTTATAGCCAACCAGTAGAGGGCGCTTATAAACCACACACTGCAGGACAACTATAATACATATTTTAGCAAGAATTTCACTACAAAATAATCAAAGTGTTTATACCTGTTACATACACCCCCCTGAAATTCTGCTAAATATGAAGAGTAATTCCTCAGACCAAACAAAACAAAGCAAAAAAAATGGGTGTATAAAGGTAAAAGCAAACAAAAACTGTAATACCAGGAACAAAACTGGATATATCTGTCAGTTCAAAAACTCTCCCATAAAGGAGTATATAAAGAAAGGAGGTGATCAAACTCCTAACTAAACACAGACTCAAAGGTGCCTGTTACACCCCTGAATTGTAAACACTGTTCCTGTAACCTCAAAAATACTACTCAAGCATTCTCTTGAATAGCATACACATAACCCTGTTACTTAAACTGAAAGTGCACTTGAAAAGAACTGAATCAGGGAACTAACTGACACAGCGGATAAAGAAGCCTCATTGACTGCATGATCATTCATCTCACAAACAAGACGTTTGGGGGGCTTGATTGACCCACGGTCCCTAAGAACATGACGTTTAGGTCGTGTGGAAGCAACCTGAAGTCTGGAACCTGGAATGGAAGTGTCTGAACAGTCACCTTCCAGAGCAGTTGTTACAGGGGCATCAATGTCTAGAGGATTGTCAATAGGATGGGATAAGTCTGTGAGGACATTGTCAGGAGAGGACATGTCTGGGTAATGTCGAGAGTCTTCCACATCGTCAACCGTTGAGTGTGCAACATCATGGACAGGGATTAGATGACTGGTTGGATTGGATGTGGCAATCGTGAGATGGTCAGACTGGGTGGCACTGGATCTCCGGTCAAATGAGTCGCCATCTTCTGAAAGGATTCCATCATCGCCAGTCTGCATTAGCCAGTTGACTGTGCGAACATCACTGTCTTCCATTATGTCAGGTACATTAGGGCGTAGACCACTACCATGTGTAGCGGCATCACTGACAGAGTGCACAGATTTACAGTCCTCATCATCCTCGCAGGGCAAGAAGCTAACAGAGAGTAGCAGGTTCCTGTGGACAACTCTCTCTCTACCTGTTAGAACATCCTTGACTCTGTAGACATTGATATCTGGCTTGACTGACACAACCTCATAAGGGGTAGACTCCCATCTGTCCGCAGTCTTTCGTTTACCCGGCACACCTCTGTTGGCGATTAGTACTCTGTCCCCAACAACGAGAGGTGAACCCTTGACCTTGCGGTTGTACAACCTGGCATGACGAGCCTGGGCTTTTGCACTGCTCTTCTGTGCAATCTGAGCAGCCTCATGTAGACCTCTCTTCATGTGAGAAACAAAGTCTGAGTAATTGACAACAGCATCATTGGTGAGGGCATGCTGAAACATGACGTCAACGGGTAGACGAGGGATCCTTCCAAACACAAGGTAGAATGGTGCAAACCCTGTTGTCTCATGCTCTGTGCAGTTATAGCAGAAAGTGAGTAGCTGCAACATTTGTGGCCACTTTGCTTTTGGCTGAGGGGGAAGAGACCTGATCATTTCTCCTAGAGTCCTGTTGAATCGCTCTGCGACACCATTTCCCATCGGGTGATAAGGAGTCGTATGGGATTTCTGTACTCCAGCCATATCTAGAAGTTCTTTGATTAGCTTGCTTTCAAAGTTGGCCCCTTGATCCGAATGAATACGGCGAGGAAACCCATAAATGAGAAAGAAGCCATTCCAGAGACGACGAGCAACTTCCTTGGCAGTCTGATTCTTGCAGGGGAAGGCATGTGCCATCTTGGAGAAATGATCGGTCACAACTAGCACATCCACAGACTTGTTGCCCTGTTCAGCAGTCCAAAAGTCTATGCAAACTAACTCCATAGGTTCGGAAGTGACTATGTTCTTGAGTGGTGCACGGCTTTGCGGCTCAGGTGTTTTTCCTACTATGCAACGCTGACAGGATCGAACATAGTTCATAACATCACGTTCCATGCCGCTCCAGAAGAACCTTTGCCTCACAAGAGACAAGGTACGATGCTGGCCTTGGTGACCCGCTGCGTCATGGAGACCATGGAGAACTTTCTGCTTCAATGAGTCAGGCACTATGAACTGGAGGATCTTTCTGTTCATGTGGGGATCTTTCTTTGCCTTGTATAGCATGCCATTCTGAATGGTGAGTCTAGTCCAGTGTTTCAGCAGCTTAATCACACTTGGTGATTCAACAGCTCTTTCTCGTTTTGTAGGTCTCTTATGTCTTCGTACAAAGTACATGGCTCTGCTTATTGTGTCGTCGGCCTCCTGCCAATTGACAAGCTGGCTCTGTGGGAGTGCCAAGGACTGGTTTTCATCCAGCAGAAGATTGGGGTCAACACCGGTTCCTAATACATGACTCACACCTCCGCTGGACTGAGCATTGAGGACGGCAGCAACTTCCTCTGCTGAGATTGAGCCTCTCGAGTCTGGTGGTACTGTGTCTTGGGCTTGCTCAGTCGACAACTCATCACCATTTTCTACAACAGCCTGACAGTTGTTGGACACTCTGAAGACATCTTGCACAATTCTGTCATTCACACCTTTGACTTGGTCCAACAGTGAGGTATACGGTTCATTCACAAGGCGATGACCCCTGCATGATTGGACAAACGGCTCATGGCTTAAGGTATCAGCAATGATATTCTTTGGGCCAGGGATGTATTTCAAATCAAAGTCGTATGCAGCGAGCTTTGCCACCCATCGTTGTTCGCAAGCATCGAGCCTGGGTTTCGTCAGAATATACGTCAATGGATTATTGTCAGTCCATATGGTGAAGTGTCTGCCCTTTAACCAATGGCTGAATTTGTCACATACTGCCCATTTCATGGCAAGAAATTCAAGCCGGTGAGCGGGGTAGTTCAGCTGAGAACGTGAGAGAGTTTTACTTGCAAAGGCAACTGGTCTGGCTACTTTTCCACCAGGAGGCAGTTGCGACAGGACAGCTCCAATCCCATCGTAGGATGCGTCAACAGCCAGAATGAATGGGGCTTCGAAATCTGGGTGGGCTAAAGTAACACTTGTAATGAGGTCATGTTTCAGTGTCTCAAAAGCAGTCTGGCAGGCATCCGTCCAGTCAGCAGGTGTCAGCCTCACCTGACCTCTCTTTTTGACAGGTTTGCGACCCCTCTTGTGTTTGGTTTGGGTATCCAGTCCAGCCATGAGCTTAAACAGTGGTTTTGCCTTTGCAGAACATGCCTCAATGAAACTTTGGTAGTATATCACCATGCCAAGATATGACCTGATTTTACTGGGGCAAGGTGTTTTCCCGTCTGACTCCATAAGATCAGTGACTTGGACATTGTTTATTGCTCTCACTTTCTCAGGGTCCGTTCGAACACCATCATCACTAATAACATGTCCAAGAAACTTCACAGTCCGCCTAAGGAAGAAGCACTTCTTGGGTGCGAGCTTAAGGTTATGTTCTTTGAGGCGGGAGAAAACCATCTGTAGGCGACGGAGTGCAGTTTCCTCTGTAGGTGCAAAAACCATCAGATCGTCGAGGTAGCACAATAAGCTTGTGAAATTCTCATCACCGAATATGGACATCATCATCCTCATGAACGTAGCAGGGCTGTTGCACAGGCCTTGAGGGAGACGGTTGTATTCATGAAGCCCAAATGGCGAGGAGAATGCCGTATATTTCTTGTCGTCAGGGTGCAGGGGAACATTATAAAAGCCTGATGTCAGGTCCATTGTGGAGAAGAACGCGTTACCACCGAGCGCGGCCAGAGCGTCAGCTTGATGCGGCAGTGGATAAGCATCCTTCACAGTTCTCGCGTTCAGCCATCTGAAGTCAGTGCACACTCTGAGGTCCCCATTCGGTTTCCACACCAAGACCAGTGCAGATGCATACTCGCTGTTTGACTTCTGGATGATATCTTTCTCTTCCATCTCATTCAGAGTCGTTCTCAGTTTCTCGTACTGGCTCGGTGGTATGCGTCTGTAGGGTAAACGGAATGGCCTGTCATCGACAAGATGGATACGGTGAACAAACCCCTTAGCTTCTCCACAATCCATCTTGTGCCGTGAGAAGATTGACTCATTCTGCACGATGATGTCAAGGAGCTTGTCTTTCCACTGCAGTGACACTTCACATGACTTCAGGTCAATGTCTTGCAGACCCAGAGACTCCAGTGTATGCATCATGTCCTCCTCTGACCTTGGCTGCACAACTTCGCTCTGCATACACTGCACGTTACACTCAACGTTGTCAGCTTTTGGCAGGTCCTCCACTGCAATACAAGGAGACACATCTGCTAACTTGGCATTCCTTCTCAGCACCACAACTCGATTAGTAGGATTGATTACCCTAACAGGCACCCATCGATCTCCCCAAAGAGGAGTAACAACTCGTCCAACAAGGATATGTTTCAGTCCAGCTTTAGATCGCGTTGGTTCAACAATCACTGTACTGCCTGCCGACATCACTGCTGATTCAGGTAACTTGCCCCAAACAAGGTGTTCACTCTGTGGTTTCAGGGTCACACATCTCTTGACTTTAACTGTACCCACTTTATCTGGAATGCAATCACCCTTCCATCGCTCTGTATTGGATAGCAGTGACAAAAATTGGCAGTGGTCGGCTGTCTGGCCATTGTTGGGCGAGGAAACTAGCTTCCAGTAGCTGTCAGTGTTCTTTAGTTGGGTTAGAATGTGCTTGATGGCATTGCTTCCAAGGATCATTTGTTCTGTCTGGCCTGGAACAACCATTGTTGGAATGACCATCCTACATCCATAAACCATGACATCAAGGTCATATATGTCTTTGGGGAAAACACGTTGTCCACCACAGCCTATAATAACATAATCATCAGCTGTGCCTCTTGTGATATCAGGACACTGTTGTAAAATGGACTTAACAGTGGACTCACTGATTGTACAGGCCATCGACCCACTGTCTAAGAGTGCTTTGAGGGTGGGGCCATTCTGTATTGACACAGGTGTGTAGAACAGGCTGTCAGTTTCTGCTATTCTTTGGGATCCCTGAAATATCAGTTTCTTGGATGGGGTTAATGTACTACTGTACAACTCATAGAGGGATGCATTATCTTGCATTTCTGGTAGCTCAGTAGTGGTGGGAGGTTTATTGGGTTTGTCTGCACTGTCCTCCCCTGGGCGCAGACCAGTCAGTTTTCCTGATGTTCTGGGGCAGCTCTTTTGGTTGGACAGTCTCGGCGGGAATGACCTGGAGCATAGCACTTGAAACAAAGTCTATTTTCTCGGCAATGTGACAAGGCACTGTGGCCATCGCTTTTGCAGACAATGCATGGCTTAACAGTAAAACCATCAATATAGTCTGTGCCGTCCACAGGTCGCCTGGGTGGAGTTCGCCGTCTCACTTGGGACTGGTTAGAGGCTCCATGCAGCAGAACCCTCTCTAACATAGACATCACCTCTGCCAGAGAGACATACTGTGTACCATGTGTCTGCGGGCGTTCCTGACCACTGTGTGTAGGGACGAGGCCATGGCTCACCTCCGCTTTGTGCATGGTAATGTCCACGGTCCTCTTGAGATGCACTGAGGGAGTTTCTTTACAGCTCACTTCAGCGTGGTACTCATTCAGCACCTCCAGCGTTTCATGCGCCGACCATTTGTGGATAGGTTTGGACCTGAAAGTGAGAGCCAGGTCTCTACAGGGACAATTCCTGATAAACATACGGGTCACCTCCATCGCAGGGTTTTCAAATGATTTGCCCTGCTCTCTCAGGCAGTCAGAAGCCAAGTCAGCTGCTCTGTTTAGTCTCAGCCAGTAGTCATATGGGTCTTCCTGGTCTTTGGGTAAAGTCGAGTAAAAGTCAGCTAAGGGGACAACAGAATACCTAGTAGAGCTAAAATGTTTCCTGAGGAGACCATAAATTATATCAGGGTTAGCCTTAATGTCAGTGTTGATATTTCTAATCCCAAACCTAACCACATCCTTAGCCTTTCCCTTCAAATGCATAAGGATTTCGTCAGCCTGTTCTTCAATCCTAACATCACTTTTCTTAATAAATGTTCTCATCTGATCTTCCCAGTCATGCACTGTAATTGAGTCTGAGCCATTACCTGCAAAACATGGAGGTTCTTTGACCTTCCTTTGCATGACAACCTGAACCTGAGAAACATCAGACACACAACCGGGCTGACCCTCACCACCCACTACAGTATGTGAGGTTGTAGAACTGGGAGCAACTGTGCTGTGTGGCTGCATGCGTGACATGATGCTGTCAGCCAACTGATGTCCTATCTCCTGGATAACAGACCTCATCTGGGCAGCCGCACACTCAGAACTGTCACTAGCAGGAGTTGGTGTAGGTGTGACATGGGGCATAGGTGTGCTGGCATGGTGGTTAACAGGATTATGAACCCTGGGACCAGGAAATGCATCCAATGAGGGCATAACACCACTCTGAGTAGGACTATCAACAGAAAATTGAATGGGAGTGGGTATACCCCTGCCCCTACCAATACCACTGGGTGTGCCAAACCAGAAGCGGTTACCAGGAGCAGACATCATTCAGAAATTTGAAAATGTATAGACATCCAAAATTCAAAACACCATGGGAAATAAAATCACCAACTTGAAAGATAAAATAAAATAAAATCCAAAACTTGTGTGGGACAAAAAAAACTTCACTGTGTCACACTGTACAGCAATATTTGTACACTACACTACACTACACTACACTATAATTCTAACATGTCAGGTGTGAGCTTGAACCAAAAAACACTGCAAACCAACGCCTCCAAGAAGTGATACAGCAGACAGGATGGCTACAGGTTCGATGTTCTTGATTGAAGTCCTGAGTCACGGCACCATTGTAACAGTTGTGGACCCGTCCTGTCATAATCACACTCTCAGAGGCCAGTGGGTTGGATGAAGTGGAACTTTACTGCAAAATGAGTGGTTCACAGCACAAAGAAACTGTAGTTAGCTCCTCTACTGGTGTGGCCATCACAGCAGAGAGCTGACCAACTGTGTGTAAAACTTTTCTTACAACAATTTCAGACAATACTGTACTCTTTTTAACATATGATCGTATAGTGGTTTTAAAATTAACATGGATTTAATGTAATCTGGTTTTAACCCTATTTTAGCTTAACATCCTTTTTCTCCTTTTTATTAGTTTTTATAAATGAAATAAGAAAATAGAAAAATAAATACAGACAGCGGTCAAAATGAAATATTAAATTATTCTACAGCGCCCTCTGATGGTTCACAAAAAAATAACAGTTCACGTTGTGTCATAAATGAAATAAGAAATTAGAAAATTAAAGACAGGCAGCCGTCAAAATGAAATATTAAATTGTCTTAACAGCACCCTCTGGTGGTTCACAAAAAAATAGCAGTTAACGTTGTGTCGTCATGGCAACAACCAGCCGTTACTGTACAAGATATAACCGTTAACATAACGGACTTAACTCTGAACATTTTATAAAACAAATTACCTGCAAAATGAGTGGTTCACAGCACAAAGAAACTGTAGTTAGCTCCTCTACTGGTGTGGCCATCTAGAGAAAGTAGCATTATGAATTTATTCTCTTATGAGCAACTCATACAAAACCAAACTTGTATCAACAGTTTTCTATCAACGGTTATGTAGCAACACAATGTTGATGCATAACTTTGTATATTACAATAAACTGTATACTGTATTATGATAAATTTCACATTAGCTTTGTAGCATACTTAATGATACTTTTGTAAAATAACCGAACTGTATGACTTACCACAGCAGAGAGCTGACCAACTGTGGGGAACTTCCGGTTTTACGTCATATTTATAGCCAACCAGTAGAGGGCGCTTATAAACCACACACTGCAGGACAACTATAATACATATTTTAGCAAGAATTTCACTACAAAATAATCAAAGTGTTTATACCTGTTACATATATATATATATATATATATATATATATATATATATATATATATATATATATATATATATATATATATATATATATATATATATATATATATATATATATATATATATATATATATATATATATGGTAAATGGTAAATGGAGCTTATTTATATAGCGCTTTCCAGCCCCCTGTGAGGAGCCCCAAAGCGCTTTACAATACCAGCCATCCACCCATTCATTCAGACATTCATACACCGGTAGTGGTAGCCTGCCTTGCAAGGCGCCATCCAGACCTACCGGGAGCAACTCGGGGTTAAGTGTCTTGCCCAGGGACACAACGACACATGGTGGGCGGATGCGGGATTCGAACCTCCAACCTTCCGATCAGGGGTCGACTGCCATTACCACTACACCACGGCCGCCCATACGTACGAGTTAGGGAGATAAGAACTGTTCGCAGCTCGATTCTGCCGTAGCTAGGGGGTGAAATTAGCGTCCCGTTCGTAGGTCCTTATTCCGTTCGTAGGCCGCGGAAATACCGCTAACGAGCGCCGCGCACACATTTAAGCATGTACAGTAGTGTACTGTAATGTTAAACATTGCTATTCACATTTACAGAATAAATAAAAATATAATTTCTTACTTTGAGATGGTCAAAGCCGACATCTTAGGTTGCCATGCGTTGATTGTTGTCGGGCCGAGCAGCGCCGCGGCCGGCGAGCTAACCACGGCAGCTGCTCGAGGCCTGTTAGCTTCTGCTAGCCAGGCCATGAGCTGGTGTTGGAGCGGCGGTGCGGCGATCAATCTGCAGCTGCTGCTCCAGCCTGAGACGTCCACAGAGCTCACAGAGACGTTTCCAGCTCGTAATTAATCCATATGAAGCCATCCTGGTCACCAGTCTTCAAAGGCCGGCTCCCTGTAGCCGAAACTGACCTAAGATGGCGTCCGGTGTTCTGCTGTAACTAGTGACCCTGTAAACTGGAGACTTTCAAAGCAGCCGTGACTGACCTAATGGCCTCCGGTGTTCTGCCTTAACTTGTGACCGTGAAAACTGGAGACCTTCTTCCTGTTATGACCGGAAGTTGCACATTTATTGCGCAATCATGACAAAAATGATCAGAAATGATCATTTTTATCATAATTATTATTTATAAAGCCTTTAAAACAACCACAGCTGCAACAAAGTGCTGTACACATGAAATTAAGAACATTTAAACACAAAAAAAAAATATATATATATATTTTTTTTAATACAGTAATGTCATATTTTTATTAAATATGATACGTTCGTAGGTCCCGTTGTTCGTAGGTCGATGGAGTCGTAGGTAGGGGGTCACCTGATATATATATATATATATATATATATATATATATATATATATATATATATATACATACTGTATGTCTTCATAAAATCCTGCTGGTTTTAACATTTAGACTTTTTGCCTCAGTTTAGTTGATTTTCCTCAAACGTAAAATAATCAGAAATTCATCAGCGGCTCCTGTTTTTATTAAAACAACCCCCAGGAAAGCAACAACTTGGCATCATTGGTGCGCTCGTTTCATTTTTTATTTTTGTATTTTTACCTCCAGCTCCCTCGACTCAACGAGCCACAGCTTTAATTGTGGGAATATTAGGAACTATTACTCCTAATTAAACATCACAGAACGCCTGTCAGAGTTGGACCGGCTGAGCGCTTTAAGACGAGCCGAACCTCTGGCACCAGAACAAAGTCTATTAGCAGAGGCGGGAGAGGAGCGCTGGCACGCAGACAAACAGGCCGAACAAAACTCTGCCAGCTTTTTACTGAAACAGGTGCGACTCAGTGAGTGTACATATTTACACGTACACGCCGAACTGAACGTCCTGTCACACCGACGGCAACAGGAAGTGACTGTTGGAGCAGAACAGACGTTTATTTTAAATTTGACCTGTTTAAATGTTTATTAACGCACACCGTGACTATTAGAGAGACAGAGACAAGCAGACAGCTGTTTAATAAACTTCATTTCAACCTTAAGTCCATCACGTCTCTTGTCGATCCGTTAGCTCTAATGAGCCTCAACGCTAACAGGAAGACACGTTGACGTGACAAAATGCTCCAAACAAGCTGTCGTCCAGAATCCACAAGCTACTGAAGACATTTTCTGTGTGACAGCTGCTGAAATTTGATTAAAATGAGCTTATAAAGCATACAGAAGACTAGCTAAAAACTATAAAGAGCAAAAGGCTAGGTTAAAGCTAAATGTAGCAAAAAGCTAACACTACAAGTAGCAAAAGGCTAGGTTAATGCTACAAGTAGCAAAGTGCTAGTTTCACTCCACAAGTATTAAAAGGTTAGGTTAAAGCTAAATGTAGCAAAAAGCTAGGTTAATGCTACAAGTAGCAAAAGACTAGGTTAAAGCTAAATGTAGCAAAAAGCTAACACTGCAAGTAGCAAAAGGCTAGGTTAATGCTACAAGTAGCAAAAGACTAGGTTAAAGCTAAATGTAGCAAAAAGCTAGGTTAATGCTAAGTAGAAAAAGACTAGGTTAATGCTACAAGTAGCAAAATGCTAGGTTAATACTACAAGTAGCAAAAGGCTATGTTAATGATACAAGTAGCAAAATGCTAGGTTAATGCTACAAGTAGCAAAAGACTAGGTTAAAGCTAAATGTAGCAAAAAGCTAGGTTAATGCTAAGTAGAAAAAGACTAGGTTAATGCTACAAGTAGCAAAATGCTAGGTTAATACTACAAGTAGCAAAAGGCTATGTTAATGCTACAAGTAGCAAAATGCTAGGTTAATGTTACAAGTAACAAAAGGCTAGGTTAATGCTACAAGTAGCAAAAGACTAGGTTAATGCTACAAGTAGCAAAAGACTAGGTTAATGCTACAAGTAGCAAAAGACTAGGTTAATGTTACAAGTAGAAAAATGCTAGGTTAATGCTACAAGTAGCAAAAGGCTAGGTTAATGCTACAAGTAGCAAAAGACTAGATTAATGCTACAAGTAGCAAAAGCCTAGGTTAAAGCTAAATGTAGCAAAAGACTAGCTTAATGCTACAAGTAGTAAAATGCTAGGTTAATGCTACAAGTAGCAAAAGACTAGGCTAATGCTACAAGTAGCAAAACGCTAGGTTAATGCTACAAGTAACAAAAGGCTAGGTTAATGCTACAAGTAGCAAAAAGGCTAGGTTAATGCTACAAGTAGCAAAAGACTAGGTTAAAGCTAAATGTCTAAACGTCCAGTAGCACTCACCCCCATCCTGATGAAGTGCTTCGAACAGCTAGTCATGAAAAACACCAAATCTGTCCTCCCTGCCTCCCTGGATCCCTTCCAATTTGCATATCGGCCTAATCGCTCAACCGACGATGCCATCTCCTCTGCCCTCCACACAGCTCTCACACATCTGGACACGAAGGACTCTTATGTTAGAATGCTGTTCATCGACTTCAGCTCGGCATTCAACACCATCATCCCCCAACAGCTCATCCTTAAACTGGACAGTCTGGGGCTGAACACCTCAATGTGTAACTGGCTGCTAGACTTCCTGACCGGGAGACCACAGACAGTACGGGTCGGGAATAACACATCCAGCACCATCACATTGAATACAGGAGCCCCACAAGGATGTGTGCTGAGCCCCCTTCTATTCACCCTGCTAACACACGACTGCACACCATCGTACAGCTCCAACCACTTCATCAAGTTTGCGGACGACACAACAGTGGTAGGTCTCATCAGCAACAACGATGAGACGGACTACAGGAACGAGGTGAGCCGCCTGGCCTTGTGGTGCGGACACAACAATCTCACTCTCAACGTGGAGAAGACAAAGGAGATTGTTGTGGACTTCAGGAAGAGGGATGCCCAACATGCCCCTCTGACCATCAACAGCACCGCAGTGGAGAGAGTGGACAGCACCAAGTTCCTGGGAGTGCATGTCTCAAAGGACCTGTCCTGGAGCAGGAACACTGCATCACTGGCCAAGAAGGCTCACCAGCGTCTCTACTTTCTCCGCAAGCTGAAAAGGGCTGGAGCTTCAACCCCCATCATGTGCACCTTCTACAGAGGTGCCATAGAAAGTGTCCTGACCAGCTGCATCACGGTGTGGTTTGGTGCATGTACTGCATCATGCCGCAAGAGCCTCCAGCGCATCGTGAGAGCAGCTGAGAAGATCGTCGGCACCTCCTTCCCCTCACTGCAGGACTTACACAGCAACCGCCTCACTCGGAAAGCCCACTGCATGGCAGGTGATCCCACACACCCACTACAGTACACAGCTGCTTCAGCCTGTTGCCATCGGGGAGGAGACTGGGGAGTCTCCAGGCTCGAACCAGCAGACTGAGAGACAGCTCTGTCCATCAGGCAGTCAGGATGCTAAACTCTCTGCCTGCTCTGCCTCCCCTCCCACTTGTACTGCCTTAACACAAAAAACTTTCACACATTACCACACAACACAAATATTTTAACACTGGACTCTGTGTCATCAAAACGGGTTATTCACTCAACTCACGGTCATGTGCTCATTCAGTTTGCACTACTTCTTATATTTGCACTAATGTTTGTATTACATTACTGCCTATAGTCATACTACTGTTTACATTCACTGTTTACATTTATTACTACTGTTTTCATTCAATACTACTGTTTACATTTATTACTACTGTTTACATTTACACTACTTTTTATATCTACACTACTGCTGATATATATATATATTTTTACTAGCCTTATTGCATATGCCACTTTACCTCTATACCAATATCAACTACCTCATACATATACTGTGTACATAAACTTCATATGCTGCTTTGTCACTCTATTACAAATGTCAATGCCAGAACTTTCATTTTATTTTATAGATATACTTTTTACACTTTTATACTACTATGCAAAAAACTCAGGACAGTATTACACTTTTGTTATTTCATTTTATGCTTATGTTTATTAAATGTTTAGTGTTTTAGTGTTGGTGTAACTTTTCATACTTTCATACTACTACTATGCAAAAACTACTATGCAAAAACTCAGGACAGTATTACACTTTTATTATTTCATTTTATGCTTATGTTTATTAAATGTTTTAGTGTTTAAATGTTTACTGTTGCACCGAGGGACAGAGAAATGCAATTTCAATCCTGTGTATGTCCTGTACATACTGTATTGCAGTTTTGACAATAAAGTTGACTTTGACTTTGATGTGGCAAAAAGCTAGGTTAATGCTACAAGTAGCAAAAGACTAGGTTAATGCTACAAGTAGCAAAATGCTAGGTTAATGCTACAAGTAACAAAAGGCTAGGTTAATGATACAAGTAGCAAAAGGCTAGGTTAATGCTACAAGTAGCAAAAGGCTAGGCTAATTGAAAAAGTAGCAAAGGCTAGATTAGAGATAAATATAGCAAAAGGCTATCAAAGTGAAACAGAAAAATAGCTTATAGCAGCAAAATAGTAAAACTCTTAAAAAAACTAAGACAACAGAAGGGCCAGCTTGCTGAAGCAGAAAAGCTCAACACAAAAAGTTAAAAGTACCTGAGATTGTTCTTTTTGTTCAAACAGAAAAATGCTGTAGCCTAAATGTTTCAGATCTTATTTGGTTGGATTTCAAATTTAATTTATTAAAGACTGACCATTTTTTATGCTTCACTGTTGCATTAACAAGTGTTAGAGACAGCATTTTATGTTGGAACATTAAAAAGACAACAGGAAGTTAATCCCAGGCCATACTAATGCACAGGCTTACCCAGGCTCAAACCTCCAGGCCAAGGTTATGAAGGACTAATGAGGCTTCAGGGAAAACAAATTAACCAGAACTCACTGGAGGAAAACGAACAACACTCAAAAAGCAGTCCAGCCCTTTAGGTTTTATTCTGCACGAACTGATTAATCCAAACACAAAGCCCGTTCATGACAAATGTTATTTGGACTGACCTCCACAAAACACGTCCAACAGGTGAGTGGTGCAGAGTGACCATCAACCCTGCTGCCAACCTATTTCATCAGGAACTGGACGTCCATCTTTGTAATAGTAATAATAATAATAATAATAATAATAATTAATTCAATTTATAACGCACTTTTCATTACTGAAAATCTCAAAGTGCTACACATATATTGAATGCTACACACATTCATAAACCGGTGGCGGCAGACTACCATGCAAGGTGCTTTCCAGTCCTACCGGGAGCAACTCAGGGTTAAGTGTCTTGCCCAAGGACACAACGACACATGGTGCGGGTCCCGGGAGTCGAACCGCCAACTTTCCGATCGGGAGACGACTGCCCTTACCACTACGCCACGGCCGCCCCTTGTATAACTTCAAGAGAAGCTTAAAGGTTCAGTATGTAATTTCTGGAACACGCTGGAACTTAGGAAAATTTTGAACAGAGACACGTTTCTGGTCCCTCCCCCTCAGAGCCATATATGGCTCTGTTACCCCTTGCTCTGCTGAAATTCTAATTCAAGCTCTGTTTTAATTGGCTGATTCAAATTCAAGCTCTGTCACTGGACAAAAAGGCCTAATATCCGGGGAGATACAACAGTATGCAAGTGTCCGTATCTGCCACATATCCAGTATGTTTCCGGTGGTATACGGGGAGATCTCATCTGTTACAGATCTTAGTACAGGATATCCCACGCATACCCATCTGTGATAGATCCTAGCACTGGATATTTTCTGGATCCTTATACATGATAAATCCTAGTATAGGATATTTTTGGGATACACATCTGTGATAGATCCTAGTATAGAATATTTTATTCATACCCATACTTGAGAGATCCTAGTATTGGATATTTTCTGGATACCCATATGAGAAAGATCCTACTACTGCATATTTTCCAGATACATATCTGTGATAGATCCTAGCACTGGATATTTTCTGGATCCTTATACATGATAAATCCTAGTATAGGATATTTTTGGGATACACATCTGTGATAGATCCTAGTATAGAATATTTTATGCATACCCATACTTGAGAGATCCTAGTATTGGATATTTTCTGGATACCCATATGAGAAAGATCCTACTACTGCATATTTTCCAGATACATATCTGTGACAGATCCTAGTATTGGATATTCTTTGGATACATATCTGTGATAGATCCTACTATTGGATATTTTCTGGATACCCATACTTAATAAATCCTAGTATTGGATATTTTCCAGAAACCCATCTGACAGATCCACATATTGGATATTTTCCGGATATCCATACATAATAAATCCTAGCATTGGATATTTGCCGGATATACATCTGTGACAGATCCTAGTATTGGATATTTTCTGGATACCCATACATAATAAATCCTAGTATTAGATATTTTCCAGATACACATCTGACAGATCCACATATTGGATATTTTTCGGATATCCATACATAGTAAATCCTAGTATTGGATATTTTCCGGATACACATCTGTGATAGATCCTAGTATTAGATATTTTCTGGATACCCATACATAATAAATCCTAGTATTGGATATTTTCCAGATACACATCTGACAGATCCTCATATTGGATATTTTCTGGATACCTATACATAATAAATCCTATCATTGGATATTTTCCGGATACATATCTGTGATAGATCCTAGTATTGGATATTTTCTGGATACACATCTGGCAGATCCACATATTGGATATTTTTCGGATATCCATACATAGTAAATCCTAGTATTGGATATTTTCCGGATACACATCTGTGATAGATCCTAGTATTGGATATCTTCTGGATACCCATACATAATAAATCCTAGTATTGGATATTTTCTGGATACACATCTGACAGATCCACATATTGGATATTTTACGGATATCCATACATAGTAAATCCTAGTATTGGATATTTTCCGGATACACATCTGTGATAGATCCTAGTATTGCATATCTTCTGGATACCCATACATAATAAATCCTAGTATTGGATATTTTCTGGATACACATCTGACAGATCCACATATTGGATATTTTTCGGATATCCATACATAGTAAATCCTAGTATTGGATATTTTCCGGATACACATCTGTGATAGATCCTAGTATTGGATATCTTCTGGATACCCATACATAATAAATCCTAGTATTGGATATTTTCCAGATACCCATACATGAAAAATCCTAGTATAGGATATTGTCTGGATATGTATATTTAACTGTACACTTGCATATTGTGTGTGTGTGTGTATGTGTGTGTGTGTGTGTGTGTGTGTGTGTGTGTATGCAGGGGGTTATGGAGAACAAGATCTGTGAGTTTGGTGGTCCTATCACTGTAATAATGTCAGAATATAGTCATGGTTTACCCATCATGATGTTGTCAAAACACTCGTCCTCCACGTAACTCCCCAGACTGTCCAAGGTCTCCTCGTCCAGTTTCTTTTATTGAACAATAGGTATTTTTTACGTTTGATTCATTATATTGGCTCGTTTTACCTGAGTTGAATCATATTTGTTTGGTTTACCTGTATCCTGCCATGTAACTTACGCATCACAGCTCTCACGTGATCTCAGCCGCTCGTCACCACGTCTTGATCTCAGCCGCTCATCACCAGGTCACATCAGAGTCCTGCAGAGGGTGGATTCACTACTCAAGGAGACACTTTCCTTTCTGCATTGTCAGGGATGATATTTGCTGCGATGTTGATGAAAATATATGGCCAGAAAGACAGGAACGTCTGGATGTGCAAGAATGATTTACAGTACTGTGCGTGTTGTGTGGTCCAATTCAGTTCCAATATGGACTGCATTGTTGTTTACAGCTGGTGAAGATTCTTAGTCATCCTTATTCTTAGTCATGGTAAATTCAGAAAAGTTCATGACAAAAACAACTGGACTTTGAGAACTTTTACAAAACCTTACAATGCAGCTGTAGGACTGATACCCAGCCAGTTTCACATATCCATGTGACCAGATTGGCACATCTATGATTTAGATTAATAAAAAAGGACCATAACAAATTCCTACTGAGGTGTGATAGGTCAATCTGCGTATGGATGTATGTATCTCATCTCAGCTTTATAACTCAAACCCCCACACTTCCCGTTCTCTGAATTGAAATGCCTTCTGTTACAACTAAGTCCAGTACTTTTTGTCTAAACTACAATTTAAGTAAATTCACAAGACGTTCAATGCAAGAACGACTGGACTCTATTTGTAATGGCACAAGACGGTTTCACTCTTTGTCAATTTAAGTACCTACTATTATTTACTACTACAATAAAAGTATGTACTACCAATAAAGTATTTCACTCCTACAATATCTGTAATGAAGATATTTTAATTTAAACAAATCATCAGGGGAGAGCGCGAACGCAGTCCCCCACTACCACAAATTTTGCAGTCAAGATTCCCACATTTGGGGAATTTGCAAGGATATCAGCTTTGTCGATGTGCAATGACTAAGCCTCACCTTGGGTGAACCACCTTCATGATCATGGTATCTCCCCTGCCAGGTAAGTATGAATTGTAGACATCACTCACAAGAACGTGTTTTAGGCTCCTATCCTTCTGACTGACGGCACACATAAAATGGAAGAAAACACCGGAGCTCAAACTCTTCATAGTTTTTGTTTCAAAATAAATAATTCACACAAAGGTTGACAAAGAATGTCAAAATTTAATTCCTTTAGTTTAAGATACATCCATAATTTAGCACAATGCAATGCGGCATCGATGCACAAAAAGCGAACCTGAAATCTCACAACATTCATAAAGTAATTTACCTAAAGCGGACCAACAACACAACAGAGCTCAGATTAGATCAATCCAGACTGTGAGACCTACAGCCGAGATTTAGAGAAATTAATAAAAAATCAACTCAGAAGGGTCTTTTTTCCAACTAGCGGTGACGTCACTTCCTGTCTTCTCTCAGACTGCAGTAGTGCTTCTGCTGCCACCTTCTGTTCGGAAGTAAAAACAACATGTATCTGAAACTGAACATGGCTGTTACTCCACATCCAGAGTGAATTCAACAGAGACTTCAAATGGACCAAAATCTAACAGGTCAGATTTACGACGGAATATTAGGGCCACGTTAATCATAAAAATAAATTTAAATTGCATTACGAGGATCAAAAAAGACATGGAATTATGAAAATTAAGTCATAATATTACTATAATAAAATAGTACGAGAATAAATTAATAATATTACGAAAATAAGGTCGTAATATTACCAGAATGATAGATAGATAGATAGATAGATAGATAGATAGATAGATAGATAGATAGATAGATAGATAGATAGATAGATAGATAGATAGATAGATAGATAGATAGATAGATAGATAGATAGATAGATAGATAGATAGATAGATAGATAGATAGATAGATAGATAGATAGATAGATAGATAGATAGATAGATAGATAGATAGATAGATAGATAGATAGATAGATAGATAGATAGATAGATAGATAGATAGATAGATAGATAGATAGATAGATAGATTACAGACTCAGAGTCCAATGTACATAAAAGATAACGAATATGATAAAATAAAAAATGACATCGTAATAATGTCAGAATATAGTCATGGTTTACCCATCATGATGTTGTCAAAACACTCGTCCTCCACGTAACTCCCCAGACTGTCCAAGGTCTCCTCGTCCAGTTTCTTTTATTGAACAATAGGTATTTTTTACGTTTGATTCATTATATTGGCTCGTTTTACCTGAGTTGAATCATATTTGTTTGGTTTACCTGTATCCTGCCATGTAACTTACGCATCACAGCTCTCACGTGATCTCAGCCGCTCGTCACCACGTCTTGATCTCAGCCGCTCATCACCAGGTCACATCAGAGTCCTGCAGAGGGTGGATTCACTACTCAAGGAGACACTTTCCTTTCTGCATTGTCAGGGATGATATTTGCTGCGATGTTGATGAAAATATATGGCCAGAAAGACAGGAACGTCTGGATGTGCAAGAATGATTTACAGTACTGTGCGTGTTGTGTGGTCCAATTCAGTTCCAATATGGACTGCATTGTTGTTTACAGCTGGTGAAGATTCTTAGTCATCCTTATTCTTAGTCATGGTAAATTCAGAAAAGTTCATGACAAAAACAACTGGACTTTGAGAACTTTTACAAAACCTTACAATGCAGCTGTAGGACTGATACCCAGCCAGTTTCACATATCCATGTGACCAGATTGGCACATCTATGATTTAGATTAATAAAAAAGGACCATAACAAATTCCTACTGAGGTGTGATAGGTCAATCTGCGTATGGATGTATGTATCTCATCTCAGCTTTATAACTCAAACCCCCACACTTCCCGTTCTCTGAATTGAAATGCCTTCTGTTACAACTAAGTCCAGTACTTTTTGTCTAAACTACAATTTAAGTAAATTCACAAGACGTTCAATGCAAGAACGACTGGACTCTATTTGTAATGGCACAAGACGGTTTCACTCTTTGTCAATTTAAGTACCTACTATTATTTACTACTACAATAAAAGTATGTACTACCAATAAAGTATTTCACTCCTACAATATCTGTAATGAAGATATTTTAATTTAAACAAATCATCAGGGGAGAGCGCGAACGCAGTCCCCCACTACCACAAATTTTGCAGTCAAGATTCCCACATTTGGGGAATTTGCAAGGATATCAGCTTTGTCGATGTGCAATGACTAAGCCTCACCTTGGGTGAACCACCTTCATGATCATGGTATCTCCCCTGCCAGGTAAGTATGAATTGTAGACATCACTCACAAGAACGTGTTTTAGGCTCCTATCCTTCTGACTGACGGCACACATAAAATGGAAGAAAACACCGGAGCTCAAACTCTTCATAGTTTTTGTTTCAAAATAAATAATTCACACAAAGGTTGACAAAGAATGTCAAAATTTAATTCCTTTAGTTTAAGATACATCCATAATTTAGCACAATGCAATGCGGCATCGATGCGCAAAAAGCGAACCTGAAATCTCACAACATTCATAAAGTAATTTACCTAAAGCGGACCAACAACACAACAGAGCTCAGATTAGATCAATCCAGACTGTGAGACCTACAGCCGAGATTTAGAGAAATTAATAAAAAATCAACTCAGAAGGGTCTTTTTTCCAACTAGCGGTGACGTCACTTCCTGTCTTCTCTCAGACTGCAGTAGTGCTTCTGCTGCCACCTTCTGTTCGGAAGTAAAAACAACATGTATCTGAAACTGAACATGGCTGTTACTCCACATCCAGAGTGAATTCAACAGAGACTTCAAATGGACCAAAATCTAACAGGTCAGATTTACGACGGAATATTAGGGCCACGTTAATCATAAAAATAAATTTAAATTGCATTACGAGGATCAAAAAAGACATGGAATTATGAAAATTAAGTCATAATATTACTATAATAAAATAGTACGAGAATAAATTAATAATATTACGAAAATAAGGTCGTAATATTACCAGAATGATAGATAGATAGATAGATAGATAGATAGATAGATAGATAGATAGATAGATAGATAGATAGATAGATAGATAGATAGATAGATAGATAGATAGATAGATAGATAGATAGATAGATAGATAGATAGATAGATAGATAGATAGATAGATAGATAGATAGATAGATAGATAGATAGATAGATAGATAGATAGATAGATAGATAGATAGATAGATAGATAGATAGATAGATAGATAGATAGATAGATAGATAGATAGATAGATAGATAGATAGATAGATAGATAGATAGATAGATAGATAGATTACAGACTCAGAGTCCAATGTACATAAAAGATAACGAATATGATAAAATAAAAAATGACATCGTAATAATGTCAGAATATAGTCATGGTTTACCCATCATGATGTTGTCAAAACACTCGTCCTCCACGTAACTCCCCAGACTGTCCAAGGTCTCCTCGTCCAGTTTCTTTTATTGAACAATAGGTATTTTTTACGTTTGATTCATTATATTGGCTCGTTTTACCTGAGTTGAATCATATTTGTTTGGTTTACCTGTATCCTGCCATGTAACTTACGCATCACAGCTCTCACGTGATCTCAGCCGCTCGTCACCACGTCTTGATCTCAGCCGCTCATCACCAGGTCACATCAGAGTCCTGCAGAGGGTGGATTCACTACTCAAGGAGACACTTTCCTTTCTGCATTGTCAGGGATGATATTTGCTGCGATGTTGATGAAAATATATGGCCAGAAAGACAGGAACGTCTGGATGTGCAAGAATGATTTACAGTACTGTGCGTGTTGTGTGGTCCAATTCAGTTCCAATATGGACTGCATTGTTGTTTACAGCTGGTGAAGATTCTTAGTCATCCTTATTCTTAGTCATGGTAAATTCAGAAAAGTTCATGACAAAAACAACTGGACTTTGAGAACTTTTACAAAACCTTACAATGCAGCTGTAGGACTGATACCCAGCCAGTTTCACATATCCATGTGACCAGATTGGCACATCTATGATTTAGATTAATAAAAAAGGACCATAACAAATTCCTACTGAGGTGTGATAGGTCAATCTGCGTATGGATGTATGTATCTCATCTCAGCTTTATAACTCAAACCCCCACACTTCCCGTTCTCTGAATTGAAATGCCTTCTGTTACAACTAAGTCCAGTACTTTTTGTCTAAACTACAATTTAAGTAAATTCACAAGACGTTCAATGCAAGAACGACTGGACTCTATTTGTAATGGCACAAGACGGTTTCACTCTTTGTCAATTTAAGTACCTACTATTATTTACTACTACAATAAAAGTATGTACTACCAATAAAGTATTTCACTCCTACAATATCTGTAATGAAGATATTTTAATTTAAACAAATCATCAGGGGAGAGCGCGAACGCAGTCCCCCACTACCACAAATTTTGCAGTCAAGATTCCCACATTTGGGGAATTTGCAAGGATATCAGCTTTGTCGATGTGCAATGACTAAGCCTCACCTTGGGTGAACCACCTTCATGATCATGGTATCTCCCCTGCCAGGTAAGTATGAATTGTAGACATCACTCACAAGAACGTGTTTTAGGCTCCTATCCTTCTGACTGACGGCACACATAAAATGGAAGAAAACACCGGAGCTCAAACTCTTCATAGTTTTTGTTTCAAAATAAATAATTCACACAAAGGTTGACAAAGAATGTCAAAATTTAATTCCTTTAGTTTAAGATACATCCATAATTTAGCACAATGCAATGCGGCATCGATGCGCAAAAAGCGAACCTGAAATCTCACAACATTCATAAAGTAATTTACCTAAAGCGGACCAACAACACAACAGAGCTCAGATTAGATCAATCCAGACTGTGAGACCTACAGCCGAGATTTAGAGAAATTAATAAAAAATCAACTCAGAAGGGTCTTTTTTCCAACTAGCGGTGACGTCACTTCCTGTCTTCTCTCAGACTGCAGTAGTGCTTCTGCTGCCACCTTCTGTTCGGAAGTAAAAACAACATGTATCTGAAACTGAACATGGCTGTTACTCCACATCCAGAGTGAATTCAACAGAGACTTCAAATGGACCAAAATCTAACAGGTCAGATTTACGACGGAATATTAGGGCCACGTTAATCATAAAAATAAATTTAAATTGCATTACGAGGATCAAAAAAGACATGGAATTATGAAAATTAAGTCATAATATTACTATAATAAAATAGTACGAGAATAAATTAATAATATTACGAAAATAAGGTCGTAATATTACCAGAATGATAGATAGATAGATAGATAGATAGATAGATAGATAGATAGATAGATAGATAGATAGATAGATAGATAGATAGATAGATAGATAGATAGATAGATAGATAGATAGATAGATAGATAGATAGATAGATAGATAGATAGATAGATAGATAGATAGATAGATAGATAGATAGATAGATAGATAGATAGATAGATAGATAGATAGATAGATAGATAGATTACAGACTCAGAGTCCAATGTACATAAAAGATAACGAATATGATAAAATAAAAAATGACATCGTAATAATGTCAGAATATAGTCATGGTTTACCCATCATGATGTTGTCAAAACACTCGTCCTCCACGTAACTCCCCAGACTGTCCAAGGTCTCCTCGTCCAGTTTCTTTTATTGAACAATAGGTATTTTTTACGTTTGATTCATTATATTGGCTCGTTTTACCTGAGTTGAATCATATTTGTTTGGTTTACCTGTATCCTGCCATGTAACTTACGCATCACAGCTCTCACGTGATCTCAGCCGCTCGTCACCACGTCTTGATCTCAGCCGCTCATCACCAGGGGCCTCATGTATCAAAGACTTGCGTGGATTCCTCACTGAAAAGTGACGTACGGTCAAACCCAGAAATGTGTGCACGCACAAAAGGATCCGGATGTATCAAACTGAGCGTACACCTGAATCCACGCACATTCCTTTTGTACATCACAATTGACGTGGAACTGAGCGCACGTGAGACACCTCCCCTGACACGCCTACATTTACATATGTTAAACAGATGCAAATTACTTCCTGCATGTGTGAAGGACATGTTTGTTTGATCCCTGCGCGATCAGAAATGATTTCTAGATTCGGGAAAATAATGAATATAATATAATATGAGTGAGGACAAACATCCTAAGTAAGAATAGTAATAAAATGTGTTCATCATGCAAAGAACGAGTGATTGTCGGTATTTGTGTGCGCGCGCACCCTGCTGTGGTGCGCGAACCGGCTCATTCATTCATTCTGTGTGGAAATATTAACTTTGCGCACGAGTTTATTACCATTATTACTGTAAACACAGAGGAACTTACTTGGATGTTTGCTAGAACATAGATCTTTGTTTATGTAGATGATGTGAAGAAACGAGTCTGTGCGTCTTGGTGGAGACATTTCATGACATCAGTCCGCAGCCCTGTGCGCAGTCTGTCTGTGAAGCTTTTACTCTCCTACAAGTTATATAAGGTGTACTTTCACGTGTCATTTTGGAGAAATCTACAATAAACGCAGATAATGAAACACCTCCAGCTGCCGTGTCGACACCGGTGAGGGTGCGCGCGGCGCGCTCCAAGCGCGACCACTCAGCCTTTGGAATCATATGGATGAGACATTCCATTGGACATGATCCGGCTTTGTGTGGACTGGACTGCACAGTCCCGATCGACCTGCAGCTCCCTCTGTGGAACAGTTTGACCGCTGCTTCTGTATGCACGCGTGATGCACGGCTCCCCAGAGCGCAGCAGCAGTGCCAAACTGAAAAATGATTATTTCTGAAAACGGCTGATAAGCCATATCCTAGATCAGAAAATTATATCTGTTTCTAAATAAATGCTCTGCGTGTTACACTATTTATTCTCCAGTAAGGCTGAATGAATCCGTTCCTGTTAAATTTATTTTTGGCACAACTTTGCGCGTCCTTTATTTCACTGCGTCATGTGGATGTAATACTTGTTAATCGTGTGTTTGGAGGGAATATTAATCATTTTCACATCATGAACAGTTAA
>JBBPBX010052107.1:0-24329 GCA_038048925.1 Garcialebias charrua
TCTCAGATGTTCTAAATATTTTTCTAAGGTCTACGAACCGGTGTGCCTTGTAAATTACATAATTTTAATGAGAACCACTTGGTACCACCACATATACATACCATACCTACAAATATATATACAGTATACATACATATACATTCATATTCATTCATATACCCATCTACATATCTGCATATATCTACATATACATCCCTGTATCCATTTGCGTGTGGTTGTGAGCATGCACAAGTGAAAAAGTTTCCTCCAATAGAACATTCAATAGCAACCGTGAAGCATCAGAGATCCCCCCCCCCAAGGCCTGAGGCAGGCAAAGGGGCAACCAGAGCCCAAGACCCCAAGAAGGACCCCGAGCCCAGAGTCCCCAGGGCCACCCGAACAGGACGAGCCACTCACCAACTCCCCAGATCCGACCAAAGGGGAGAACAGGAAAAGCCCCACCAGTGACTACACACAATGACCCCCCGGGGTCAACAGCGACACATTCATAGGCCCCCGCCGGAGCCCGCTGCACCGACGTAGCCCCCGGGCCGGACACCGAGGCCCGGGCACCGGGGACGCCCATCCCTCAGGCCCAGACCCGACAGGACCAGAGGACCCGAGCCCCACCAGGCAGCCACCAGGCCGAGCCGACATACGCCCAAGCGCCCAACCCCAGACAGTGAGGGCCCCAAGCACGCCCGCAGGCAAAGGAACACCCACCAGGGGGCCACGTGGCAGGAGCGCGACACTAAGTAGCCTCAGATGTATCAGAGAGGGGGCAGTCCTAGTCACAGGCAGCCTGACAAACATTCATACAGACCCACTCATTCAGACCCACCCTCATCCTCACCCTTACTCACAGAAAGACGAACAATAACGACACATTCCATTCATAATCCCGATGCAATTTTATTTTATTTATTTTTTTCCTCTCTGGCCCCCCTAGTTCTCTGGCTGCTATTCTGGGGGTGGGGTCCGGTAATGTGACGGGCCGTCGGGTGTTTTCTTGGACCATGGGCGGGTCACTTTAGTGACTCATTAGACTGACTCAGATCCATAAAGTGAACACTTAATGCCCCATCTCCACCAGGTTGGCGCGGGTCGGATATTACGCAATATGTGCGTCGCAGACACCCACTTTGCGCCATCTCCACAGGATATTCTGAGCTGCGCCGCACCAGATTTTTGGTCTCATTTCAGAGGAGTGACGATCCACACTCACCCGCACCGGAAGGAGAATTCTGTGTGGACTGGAGCTGCTTTCACGGAAGCGAGGGAGCGAACACGGAAGGACTTTACATGAATAACACGGTAAAAACAATTATTTGTTTTTAAAATTATAGCAAAGATGGGTCTTAAGCTGAACGCGTCGTTAATAAAATCACGTACTGCTCAAAACTGCAGGATTTTAAAAGGTAGGATCGCCACGAGCAACGCACGCGGGCGGCTTAAAATGTAGCTCAATGAACGGATATAAAATATATTTCATTGCTGACTTTATAGTACGAGGGCTCCTGAGCTCAACCACTCTTTAATAATGTCACGTAGTGGTCAAATCTGCTGGATTTAAAGTAGGTTCGCTTTGACTTCTTCCAAACCTGTGCGTGCACTATGAAAATAAATTATAAAAATTGAATATTAATTCAAATAACTCCAAGAGGGTAAAGTTAGTACGTGAACATCTTGTGATTACACTGTGTTAGTTTGGATAATATCAGCGATGTAGTATTTGAGGTATTTGATGATATGTGTTACAAAGTACTAGGGAGAAAAAAATAGAAGCTAGCTTGACACAGGCATGTCTATAAAAAATGAATATTAATTCAAATAACTGCAACAGGTTATAGTCAGTACATGAACATCTTGTGATCACACTGTGTTAGTTTGAAAAATATCTGCGGTGTGGTATTTGGGTATTTGATGATATGTGTTACAAAGTACTAGGGAGAAAATAAATAGAGCTAGCTTGACACATTTATGTCTATAAAAATTGAATATTAATTCAAATAACTCCAACAGGTTATAGTTAGTACATGAACATCCTGTGATTACATTCTGTTAGTAAAAAAAAAACAGTTTCTGGACTAAATTAACCACATTTTTCTTTTACAGTCAACAGAAGAAAATCACCAGAATTGAACAACCTGTGTCGTCTTCTGGAGGAAGCCGTGAGACACCAGATGGAAATTCGTTACTTCTGTTTGTCACTTCAAACTTTTCCTATTAAACGTTATATTTTCTTAAGTGGTGTCCTGGAACATTCAATTTCCTAAACTTATTTTACAATGTGAAGTGTGTATAGTGTTTAAATCCATACTGGAAGTTAAGAGAATTTTCCATTTGCATTTGACCTTTAAAGAATCATAAGATAAAGATTATTAGAATCTGCTCAACTGTTATTACGTTATAAATTATTTGGTTCTAGGATGAAGTCAGACAAAAACAGTCAAAAATTCAAAGTGGCCAAAGTCCTTTGGACAGTTTAAAGTTAAAGTTCACAGACCATCCATCCATCCATCCATCATCTGCGCCCAGCAGCAGCTTTACCAGGGAGACACTGGCAGTTTCAAAGATCACAGTGTGATGTTTTAAATCAATCAACTTTATTTATAAAGCACATTTTAAAAACCACAGGGTCAACCAAAGTGCTGTACATTAACATAAAAGACAACTTAATTAAAAACTATAAAAAGCATACAAAAATAAAAAAATACATATACTGTACCAGTCTTATTGCAGGTGTGTTAACATGCCATAAAAGATAAGATCACGTGTTAAAAGCCAAGGAATAAAAGTGTGTTTTTAAAAGAGATTTAAAAACAGGAAGAGAGGAGGCCTATCTGACACTGAACACTTCCACAGCCTGGGAGCAACAAGGCCAAACGCTCTGTCACCTCTGAGCTTCAACCTAGTTTTGAGGACTGTCAGCAGCAACTGCTCAGCTGATCTGAGATCGGGGAGGGCAGGAAGGTTGAAGCAGCTCAGACAAATATGGTTTTGCAACTTTATCAAGCACCTTGTGCATAACTAAATAATAAAATATGTTTTTAATACATCTTTATTGTAAAAATACTAAATTGGAAAATACATGGGTTTAAAGAAGGCAACAAGGTAGGATTATGAATTGGGTTTAAAAATTACAGCTCATGAGGTACTCATTATAGCATGACATCTCTTTCACAACATTCTGTCAAAGCCTTTATTGTGTTCTTCTTCTAGTGGTGGCTACTAGTAAATAGCTTGAGGGAACACTACTGCCACCATGTGGTAAGATGAGTAGGATTCTGGACCCCGCCCACAGAAGGGGGACAGAAGTGCTATGGAAACAAAACTACATGTGAGCCGAACCGAATTGAGCCGATCTGATCCGATCCAAGCCGAGCGGTGGAAAAGAGGCATTAGACTGGCAGGCCCACCTGAGTCCCACTTCCGAAAACTCCCACAGATAAAGAGTTATCAGCACTTCAGGTATTTATATACAAACTTTCACACTGTCATCATCCATCCATCTATCCATTTTCTTTGGCATATCCGGGGTCGGCCGCGGGAGTCATCATCATCAACTTTATTTATAAAGCACCTGAACACTAGCCACAGCTGAAACAAAGTGCTGAACATCTAATACATTTGGTTGGTTTTAATGTCCAGTTGTTTTAATTGGTTTTAATGTTCAGTTGTGTCCTTTCATTCACAGCTTTGATACCAACAGACCAGGAGTGGTTCTTGCTAGAGCTCACAGTGATGCAGAGCCTGTCAGCTTTCAGCTACTGCGTGACCCAGAAGTTTTACCCCCTCTGAAGTGCATTCCTGTTCTGCCCGCACCTGAACTCACCAACGACAGGCAGACATATATATGCAAAGATAAGGCCTTTCTGCTCTGATGAAGCAAAAGACATTACTTGTCCAGCACCAAAACCTTGCTAGAAAGCTGTATGACATAATAAGTCTGTGCAGGAGTTTGGTGTGTGTAAAGCCTTATTTTCTTTTGTTTTACCCCTTTTAACACCAGCCACAGCAAGGTTCCAGACAAGACAAGAAAACATAGAACAAACTAATAAAAATATGTTTAAACCCAGTTGAATCAGTTTCTGTGTCCTCCTTAGTTGTGACCCTTATTTTTTTGGGTGGGCTGTAACAATAAATATTGGGACACAACAATCAACATTACTAATGTGTAAAACATGTCACAATAACATAAAATACAATTCTTTGTATTAATGCTTTTTTTTTTTAAAAGATCAAAAGGAAGTTTGCCAGTAGGGGTGCAGGAAAAAAAAGATTTTTTTTCCCTTTTTTTTTTTTTGTTTATAGATGGCCTCCCTTCTCACCTTACAGCCATCCTCTCACACCAATATGAATTTTTTTAATAGAATATACACATTCTTTGTATTTTATTCTTTGTCAAGAGGGACAAGACCACGATAAAATGAGCTCCAATAAGTGGGGGAAATATGGGAAGAAAATAATAAAGAATGGGAGAAAGAGCGCATACTTAAAGCATGATTCAGGATAGAGATTAAAGCTTCTATATGTAACTTTTCTAACAATATATTTTTAACATATTTCTTCACTCTGTCACTAGATTGATGTTAGAGAGGTAATCTCTGAAAAAAACTTAAAAAAATATTGTCCCCTTGCTTCTCCAGGTGGTAAATAAGCATTTCTAAAAAGAAAAAGTGACCCGCCATTTTCCAGCCAATAAAAACAAAGTTTGTAACCAGCCAATAAAAACAGAGCTTGAATTTGAATCAGCCAATAAAAACAGAGCTTGAATTTGAATTTCAACAGACCACAAGGGGGCAGAGCCATATATGGCTCTGAGGGGGAGGGATCAGAATGCTTTGCTTGTTGAAATTTTTTCTAAGTGCTGATGTTCTACAGAAACTGCAGACTTCACCTTTAAAGAAAGTTTTTTGTTGACTTAGCTTACTATGAGTTTGCTGTTTAATTTTTATTTTATTTTTTAATTTGTACGCATCCTTTATGATTGTCTGTTGTTGTCGTTGTCCATTGTTGTCATCACTCTTCGTTTAAAATTCAGGTCTCTCTGGTAAATGAGTCCCAGAGGCTTAATGGTATTAATTTGTATAAATATGCAAAATGTATTTTTATTTTTTAGAGTGGATGTTCTTCAAAGTCTTTAGCATAATTTTGCTCTTTATATGTAATGCCATAATAAATGTATGTTTATACTGTTTAAAAACGGCCCTCGTTTTACACAATGGGGTGGGTTGCCTGTTGGGCTTGTTTTCAAAGAGTGATTTGCTTGTTTTGGGCTTGTTATCACGGGGCTGGTTGCTTGTTTCTGTCGCGAGATCTGGCAACACTGCGCAGCACTAAATACTGGCAGATAGAGACAAAGCCAAAAGCCGCGCGCAGTTTAGAAGGAGAGGAGAGACGCGCTGAAGCGTTCAGTTTTATTTATTTATTTTTCGGTGGAGACAAACGTGAGCCGTGCGCTTGAGTGTGTGTGGGGAGACAAAGCGCGCGCAGTATGAGCTGGGCAGAGGAGAAACATTTCAGCCACGTGTTCATTTTTTTTTTTCGTTTGTGGGGAGGGTGAGGCAGAAGCGAGCCGTGCGCGTGTGTGTGTATGTCAGCGTGAGGGAAGAGGCTGCTTTTCAGCTAGTGCACCTGCAGTGCGAGCTGCTAGTTCATCAGTGGCGACAGGTGGTTGGAGCGTTGGGTAGGCGGGGCGCTCGGTGCTGTTGACAGGGCGCGGCGCCCCACCTATATAATGGTAGGGGAAATACTGATTAACATACCCATCTACATATCTGCATATGATATCTACATATACATTCTAGCATCCATTTGTGTATGGTTGTGAGCATGCCTCGAATAGAACATACAATAGCGACCGTGAAGCATCAGAGATCCGCCCCCAAGGCCAGAGGCAGACAAAGGGGCGATCAGAGCCCAAGACCCCAAGAAGGACCCTGAGCCCAGAGTCCCCGGGGCTACCCAAACAAGTAGAGCCACTCGCCCACTCCCCAGATCCGACCAAATGGGAGAACTGGAAGAGCCCCACCAGCGACTACACACAATGACCCCCCCGGGACCAACAGCAACAAACTCACAGGCCCCCGCCGGAGCCCGCTGCACCGATGTAGCCCCAGGCCCGGACACTGATAGTATATGCAAGTATCCTTAAAGTATACTAATTTTAAACTAAAAAAATAAGAGTATACTTTCAGTTTACTTTTTAGGTACTTGTCAAAAGTATACTTAGCCAAGTTTATTTTACACAATACTTGACTTATACTAAAAATAAACTAAAAGTCTAAGTATAATTAATCTATACTTCTGTTTAAACTTTTGGCCAAGATAATCTTACACAAAGTATTTTCACACTGGTTTATTTTTAGTACTTCTGTTTTAAACGTTTTGTCAGTTTTTTGGAACAGCTCGAGCTGTTTTGTTATATTGTTGTATATACTGTATATATTGTATATATATTGTTATTATTATTATTCAGGGTATTATTATTATCATCATCATCATTATCATCATTATTATTATCATTATTCAATTTTATTATGCTCCAGGCATGAGGTGAAACATCCAGGTACTTGTGAAGTGTTTGCTTTCTGCCATTTTTCTGTTTGTGGGCTTCATTACGAAGCCCACAAAAGGAAAAATGTCTCAACCAATCAACGCCACTCTTGCTTATCGGGTAGCATGTGATCATGTCCTAACCAATCAATGCTCCTCTTGTCTATCGGGGGAGTAGCATGTGATCATGTCCCAACCAATCAACGCCATGTGCGCGCTTTGTTCAAATGTAGCTATTTCCTGTTTTCATCTGTCGGACAAGAAGCTCCTGTGTCGGACTCAGCGCTCGTAAAACTTGCTTTTCATTAGACGTCGACTGATCTGGACGACGACTGGACATTCAGTTGGAAGTTGAAGGTAATCGGTTCTGTTTTTTTATTTGCTAGATGTTTTAGCATTGTTCACTTGAATTAACAAAACCTGCTGTGGCGCTAAAAGCTATAAGCTAACGTAACGTTAAGCTAACGAGCTAAAACTGGTGTGTTACGTTGCTGAGGTAGATGAATTGAGGCAAGTTAAACACTGCAAGTTAGGTTATTCTAGCGTTTAAATAAGCCATATATTCTACCGAGTTTTTTTTTTTTTGGCTTGCTTCAAGTTCCTGGATGGTTTTTCAAATGACAAAGCCCCGCATCCACGCGCTGTTTGCGTCGCATGTGTGTTAACACACATGCGCTGAGCCAGCAGAACAATAATATGCTTCCATCCACTCAACTGTACAGACACTTGTTGCTCCATCCATCTCTGTTCATGTGTTGTCTGACCCTGATGATATGGTAATTAACTGAATGCATGGATACTGTATGTTACTGATCCATTTGGGGAAACAGTACAATACAATTTCTTTATACATCTTTTGATTGCACATAAATGATAGCTATGAAGTGATATGATACCCCTTGATGGTATGCAATAAAGCTATAGACAATAGGCTTAGGCATATTCATTGCAAAGATGAATATATACTATAGATTTCCAAAAACTGTACTATAAATAAATGTTTAATCATGATTTGGTTAACAAGATCCATGTGTTTTGCAGGTGCCTCTTATGCCAGACTATAGCCGTTTTCGCATTTACCAGCCCTCTATGGCCCTGCCCGGCTCTGTTTGGCCCAGAGCCGGCCCTGGCCCGCCCTAGTTCATTACGCATTATGTGGAGAGCAATCCTTGAAGTGGGTGGGGTGTTCACTTGACGTGGGTGGAGTGTTCTTGACGTGGGTGGAGTGTTCGTGTGTGACTTACAGTGTTTTAAGAGAGGACACGCCGCTAACAAGTATTTGTTTGCTGAGTATATATATTAGTGGTTCTGAGTTTAATATTTGTTAATAACTGATCACAAATCAGCTTATGTTACAACGTAAATAACACGAAGCGCGCACCCATTTCCGCCTTTCAGCGCGACCTGAATGTCATTAAACAATAACTAAAACAATAACTAATATTGTCTAACTGTTGCGCGCAGCCAGGGTTTTAAAATATAACTAATAATCTCTAACTTCTACGTGCAGCTAAAATGTTAAGAGGAGTGATTCCTATATGGGTAAGGTGGACACCTGAAAATCCAGTCTGCTGTATAGCTCAAAGCGTTAGTGCACTGTTGTTTTGACCCGGAGAAGCGGGTTCGCTTCCCGCCTGGGACAAAGTTATTTTACTTTTTTTTTTTTATTGGAGTAAATAAAAAGGAGTTTGTTAACCAAACAAACTCCTTTTTATTTAAAAGAAAATGTGAATAAAGAAAAAAAAAGTAAAATAACTTTGTCCCAGGCGGGAAGCGAACCCGCTTCGCCGGGTCAAAACGACAGTGCATTAACGCTTTGAGCTATACAGCGGACTGGATTTTCAGGTGTCCACCTTACCCATATAGGAATCACTCCTCTTAACATTTTAGCTGCACGTAGAAGTTAGAGATTATTAGTTATATTTTAAAACCCTGGCTGCGCGCAACAGTTAGACAATATTAGTTATTGTTTTAGTTATTGTTTAATGACATTCAAGTCGCGCTGAAAGGCGGAAATGGGTGCGCGCTTCGTTGTTATTTACGTTGTAACATAAGCTGATTTGTGATCAGTTATTAACAAAAATTTAACTCAGAAAAACTAATTCAGCTAACAATTGTTTTAGGGGTTTCTGTAGTTAAATTTGAATGAAATACAGCCCTACGGTACTAAGGTTGTTGTTAGAACGAGTCCAGCCCCTGCTGCAAACAACGAATCAAATGTGAGCAGTACATTACGTCAAACTGGGTCGGGGGAGCCCGGCCCGATAGAACCACGGTGGAGATGGTTCCATGACGAGTGCGGGGCCGGGGGAAAAAAGGTAAATGCGAACACGCTGAACCCGGGTTAGAAGGCGGGGCGGGGCGGTCCGGGCCAAAGAGGGCTGGTCAATGCGAAAGCGGCTTGTGATAGAAGTCCCAAGGCGAAAGCTGAAGTCTCTACAGACTACCAGCTCAGCCTTGCTGGTTGGAGATCTTGCAGTGCTCATCTACGGGAGAGAGTTATTGGCCAATTGAAGTTTGACTGGGAGGCAATCGGGGGCTCATAAAGATGTGGAGTCAAAGCCACCTTTGGACAACACAAAGCTTGGTACTTGGTGAGTGTATATAATGTAGGACAAAACTCATTCTAAAATACATTCCTAATGTTTTTCTCGTTTTTATGAACAAATTACTGTAATGTTCCATGCTCCGTTCATGGTTTATGATGCAGATTATGATACAATCACCTAAAAATGCCATTCACTGATACCATATGGATTGGATTGGATTTAGTTATGTGCTCTATAATAAAAAAAGTTTACAATCAAAGTTAAATTCAGGTTATTATTCATAGTTGTTAAATCAAAAATATCTGAGAGCATAACTTGTTTTTTTTAAAGGGAACCACAATTACTTTTAACATTAGACTTTAATTGATAAAATTTTATTTTAACTGTAAAATAATGACTGTAAAAATACTGTAGGGTGTTTAGTTTTGTAAATTTTTAAAGTATATTTTAACATGTGTATATTTTAACACATGAAAATATATTTTAAAAATGTACAAAACTAAACCACCCTACAGTATTTTTACAGTTAAAATAAAAGTTTATCAAATAAAGTCAAATGTTAAAAGTAATTGTGGTTCCCTTTAATAATTTATTGTTTATCACTCATGAAACATAGAGACATATTTTAAGGATATGTTTGATGTGAGAGTGATTATACTGATGATAGAATGGTATAACATTGGAGTAATTTCTGTTTTTTTGTTGTTGTTTTTTTCAGTCTACACCAAGGCAAAGTTCCCTGACATCACCATGCAAGATGTGCTAAGAGTCATAAGAAGAAAAAAAAAAGCAACAACATAAACTATGCCAAACAACTACCGGTGAAGTTTTTTTTTCTTATCCCCCCCAAAGATGTGAAGATGCCTTCTGAAAAGGAAAGACTTCAGTTTCCAGTTGGAGACACTATTTTTGCTTTGTTTAAGCAAATGCACACATTTTTACATTGTGTTCTGGACTTTATGTTTACACCTTGAAATGCAAATGTGCACCTTTTCCTTTCAATTTTTAAACTTGGAAGGGATTCATTTTAAATGCTGCTGTTTTGTAAACTGTTTTTGAGCTGCACCTTAATTTTATATAAAAATATTGAAGTTCTCAAGACCTTGTTTTATGACTTTGTAAACACATCTTTCAGAATACTTTAAAAAATAATTTTTAGCATATAAATAGTATTGTGCAAGTATTGTTAAGCAAACTTACAAGTGTAACCTAACAATTACAATGACAACATGGTATTAGTTTTAGAAATTCAAAAATTTAACTTAAATGATAAACTAAACTGTAAACTAGAAGTAAATAACAAGTGCATTGGGAGTATATGAAAAAGTATACTAGTGGTATACTTTAAGTATACTTCAATAAACTAAAATATGAACTTGAAGTACACTATAAGTATATTGGAAGTCTAATTTAAAGTGTACTACTAGTATACTTTAAGTGTACTTCAATAAACTAAAATATGAACTTGAAGTACAATATAAGTACACTGGAAGTCTAATTAAAAGTGTACTACTAGTATACTTTAAGTAAGCTTAAAATGGGCCAATTTAGTCCCAAAAAAGTATATTGTAAGTAAACTGCGAGTATACTTAAAAGTACACTTAGAGACATATACTTTTATATACTTTAGTATACTTAACAACATTTACTTAAAGTATACTTCTTTTTGGTAAGGGGAGGCCCGGACACCGGGGACGGTCACCCCTCAGGCCCAGACCCGATATGACCAGAGGACCCGAGCCCCACCAGGTAGCCACCAGGCCGAGCCGACACACGCCCAAGCGCCCAACCCCAGACAGCGAGGGCCCCAAGCACATCCGCAGGCAAAGGCACACCTACCCGGGGGCCATGTGACAGGAGCGCGACACCAAGTAGCCTCAGATGTATCAGAGAGGGGACAGTCCTGTGGCGGTTCTACACACGGGCCTACACGGGCCCATGCCCGTGTATCACGGAGCCTGGCCCTCCCTCTGGCCCTCCCTCTGAGCAAGAAGCGGAAACCATCCGATACCAGCATAATTTACGTATCAGATTTTTGATCCAACCTGCCGATATTTTCTGATCCATGATGCACGTTGGCTTCAAACTATGGAATGGATTTCCTGAACGGAGGCGTGTCTCATGAACCCAGAGTAACAAGACCCGCCTCACATTCAGGAAATCCAGTTCATAGTTTGCAGCCAGCTGCAAGCGTGAGGACTAACTGAGTACTCTGTGGGGCTTGTTTTGGCATCGTTTACAAAGAGCGGTTCGTTTGTTTTGGGATCGTTTATAGTTTGTTTATGTATTATTTACATGGAGCTGGTCACAATTGGTTATGGATTATTTACTTGGAGCTGGTCACAATTGGTTATGGATTGTTCACATGGAGCTGCTGGACACTTGTTTCTGTCGCAAGATCTGACAACACTGGTGAGTACCGTAGCATCTTAGCTAGCAGCTAGCCGACTTTTCATTGTAACAAAGTAACATGTGTCCGCTGTGTGGAAGTATTTAAACACTGCAAGACAACAACGTTCAATGTCTGCAGAGCCATAGCGCCACGTTAAACCGCGGTCAAGTTAGTTTTATGCCGGACCTTTGAGCTCCGGGGCTTCAGCGGTGTGTTTTTCATTTTCATGCCGGGATGTGCGCTCATTCTGGGCAGCTGCTTTCAGCTTCCCCCTGGAGCTCCGTGGCTTGCATCATATCATAACAGTCAGCTACATTATAAAGCCATGTAAAACACTAAAAACAGGAACATGTCTGTGTTGGTTTATGCCATGAACTTAGCAGATGTAAAGCCATTTAATATTTTATTTAATTTATTTATTCATTCATTTAAAAGAGACAAAATAAAACAAATGAATCAAAAATAAAACATTGAATGAAAAGAGTGCAGAAAGAAGAAAAAAATCTTATATCACCCCATTATTTAAAAGAATATATAAAATAACTTTAAAGCTTCAGTATGTAGCTTTTTTTATGAACATATTTCTTCACTCTGTCACTACCTCCTGACAGACTGATGTTAGCCAGGTAATCTCTGAAAAAAAATTAAAAAAAATATTGTCCCCTTGCTTCTCCAGGTGGTAAATAAGCATTTCTAAAAAGAAAAGGTGACCCGCCATTTTCCAGCCAATAAAAACAGAGTTTGTAACCAGCCAATAAAAACAGAGCTTGAATTTGAATCAGCCAATAAAAACAGAGCTTGAATTTGAAATTCAACAGACCACAAGGGGGCAGAGCCACATATGGCTCTGAGGGGGAGGGATCAGAATGCTTTGCCTGTTGAAAATATTTCTAAGTGCTGCAGTTCTACAGAAACTGCATACTGAACCTTTAAACAAACAATCACTTAACTCCATATCTGTAAAATTAACTGAATTATAACCATTTTTGAGTTGGCTTATTTTAATTGCCTGCTGCAGCCATCTTCAATTCAATTGTATCCAAAAGTTAATCAGCAGTAAAGAAACATCCGTTTATTATTTCTTGAAAGATTTTTCAAAATCTGTCCAGAGGGTCATGAGATATTTTGCTAACAGACCAACACCATTGATTCTAAATAAATAACGCTATAATTTTAAAGAAAGATCTTATGAATTCTAAAAGTCCTTTGCTTATGCTTTGGGAATGAATCTCAGCGACTACCACACCAAATTTTATCTCAATTTTTTGTCAAATTGACTGAGTTGTAGTCAATTTTGTGATTTTTAAGTTCAGTTAGCTGTGGCAGCCATCTTGAATTGGATGTATTTTAAAAGTCAACCAGTTGTAGAGAGCCATTCAGTGAGTATTTCTTGAAAGTTTAATCAAAATCTTTTCAGTTGTTCATAAGATATTTTGCTAACAGACAGATGCAGAATACAAACATAATTTGATTTCTGGCAAACCGATCAACAAATGAGTCACTCATTTGTTGATCGGTTTGCCAGAAATCATGATGCCAGAAATCATGAAATTCTGCGATTTTGTATTCATCAAAATCACAGAATACAGTTGCTGTGATAGTAGGGCAGCCAATGTTGTTACCTGTATATAATTTTGGACTGAGAAACTGAACCAAGACTTCACCTAACAGTTATTTTCATTATCATTTTATTTGCTTATTAATATATTTTATTCAGTCAATACAAATACTGTGTAAAATGTTTTATATTTTTCTCATTTGATTTTTTAAACTATTTTCTTTGGTTACAATGGTTAATTGCTGCTTTAAAAAATAAGAGTCAAGTAAGATTTCGAATCTGTCTTTTTCTCCGAGATGAACGTGCCCCTCTGACAAAACCTCTGGCCCCAGCTTGGCCCCACCAGTACAACTGGTCTAGAACCGCCACTGGGACAGTCTAAGTCCCAGCCTGACAAACATTCATACACAGACACACTCATTCAGAGACAGAGTGTGTCTAGAATAAAGAATCTAGATTCTTAGTCCTGGCGATTCAGAATAGATTCTAAAGGCTCCAAAATCGATTTAAAAACATGTTTAATTTTACCCTGATGCATGCTCAATAATCCAGGTAGAAAAATCTAAAAAAGCTAAGTCTGGTATTCAGCTCAGTCTTAGCACCCTCTCACAGTGGATCAAACAGTTTGCTGATGACAGCTTAAACCAGCTGCTCACATGATCAAGGAGGACCATCAGCCTAACAATGGATCATTAGCACCCTGATGATTTGCTGGTGAAGATTCTCAGTCGTCCAGGACATGATAAAATCAAAAAAAGGCATTCAATACAGAACAACTGGACTTTATTTGTAACAGAAGACGTTTCGCTTCCCATCTGGGGAGCTTTATCAATTCAATGAGCAGACTGTGTGTTGTTTATAACTTCACTCTCTCACAGTCTGCTCATTGAATTGATAAAGCTCCCCGGAGAGGAAGCGAAACGTCTTCTGTTACAAACAAAGTCCAGTTGTTCTGTATTGAACACCTTTTTCACCCTGATGGTTGTTTGCTATTCACAGAGGAATAACATCATTATTGTCCCCCTCTTATAATGCTTGAGTTAAAGGTTACTGCACTATGGTAATAATATTAATAATAATAAAATTTATTTATAATGCACTTTACATCAGTGACAGATCCCAAAGGGCTGAAGGTAGGCTGAAGTCTGTTTTTGTCTGTATTTATATATTTTGAATTATTTGTATGTGATGGACTGGAGACTTGTCCAGGTGTCCTCCGCCTCTTGCACATTGATGACTGGACATGGACACCAGTGACCCTTATGACTCTTAAAAGAAGAAGTGGTTAAAGATGATGGATGGATGAATTATTTGTTCCTAGATTTTAATTTTATTGTTTTAGAGAAATCCAGGCAACTAAGCTAATGTAATACAGTACTGGTAATTTAAGTTACAGCATTTAATGCATTCCTGTATTATTTGTTTTTATTTTTGGTATGAATATCAAATGATGCAAAAAATTTGATAAAGTACAGAACCTAAACTTATTGTTTTAAATAAATGTTCTATTTGTTTACCATCCATCCATCCATTTTCTTCCGCTTATCCGGGGTCGGGTCGCGGGGGTAGCAGCCTAATGCCTCTTACCCACCGCACAACTGCAAACGCTCCTGCCGTTCCCTTTTTGCAGCTGGACAGGGTCCCACTGTGCCACTGAACGCCGTCTCATGACGTACACTAGGGGGCGACAGAGGGAGGGAAGTAGCTCGTTTTCCGGGTTCATTTGTTGTTTTAACTGCACCTCAGACGGTCTTCGATGAGATTAAACTTTTTTTTATGTTTGGGGTGATCTACACTGGAGAGGACAGCAGCCTGTCAGCAGCAACTGTAAAAATGCCACGTTTCTTACCGGAGTTTAGTCCCAAGTCATGGAGGCTGGATCCGGTAAGTTTAAAAAGTAAAAAAAAAGTCCCGTTGTGGTTGTGTAATGAGATAGCAGAGGCTCTCCCCGCTGTTTGCTGGACGCGTCGAGCGTCCAGAGATGAAATTTTATGGCGTTGGCAGTTCGACGCAGACGCGCGCGTGCCCGCGAAGGCTGCCCCCTCGCCGCTTCGATCACTCGAATCGCGCCGCTTCCTGGTTCTCCGTGACTCGACGCGTCTCCTCAATAGACTTTGAATGTAAACCGGGGTAAACCGGCCGCTTCAGCCGCCCGACGCCGGGGGCGGTGGGTAGGAGGCATAAGTAGGGAGGCCCAGACTTCCCTCTCCCCAGCCACTTGGAGCAGCTCCTGCGGGGGAATCCCAAGGCGTTCCCAGGCCAGCCGAGAAACATAGTCCCTCCAACGTATCCTGGGTCTTCCTCTGGGTCTCCTCATTGTTGTTTAATATTCTCAGTTTAAAATTATTGTTTTAAATAAATGTTCCATTTGTTTACATTGTTGTTTATTCTTTTCAGCTTGTCAGTTACAAAACTGAAACTAAATTTATGACCATTTTAACAGAAAAATCGTTTTTGAATCAAAAATCGTTTCTGAATCGAAAAATTGATTTTGAATCAAATCGTGACACCAAAAATCGGAATCGAATCGATTCTCCAGACACTGAGAGATTTGCACCCCTATTTGCCATCAAAGCTGAAGTTCTGCATACCGGAAGAGTCTGTGTTGACAGTCAGTGTTGGGGGTTGGGGTTAAGGCAAATTAATGTAAATGAACAGCAATAGACCTTTTACCAGTTGACGTCATCACGCAAAGCTCGCCTGAAACGAGCATTCTGATTGGACGGCAAAAAGCCGAAATCGGATGCAGGGGCTTGTAGGAAGGGGCCGAGGAGCTTCGTAATGATAGCGAGTTGTAATTTAGAAGCTTGTTTTCTTAAAATAGTGAACAACCACTGGTCAAAATGCCTGAACATTGTGCCGCGGATACGAGAGGAGGTGATTGTGTGCGCTGATGGAAAATGGGGAACTCCTTCAGGCTTTTTGCGAATGTCCAGCAGGGTGAGTCGTTGTGAGTCGTTGTCTTTGATTTTATATGTCTACCTTATAATGTTTTGCTAGTTTTTTGATACTTTGTTAAAAAAAAAAAAAAAACTTTCTTTTGTTTTTTTCTCTCTTTTGTTTTCTATTGTTTATTGTTTGTTTGTTTATTGTTTAAGGAAATTCTACCACTGTTGTTCATTGTTCTTTAGTTTTAGCAGGTCGCTTTCATAAATGAGCCCATGAGGTTCAAAAGATTTACCTGATTAAATAAAGGTTGAATGAATGAATGTCAACAACCTGTATATCCAAGCGTCAGAAATAAATGTTTTAAATTTCTCACGCCAATACTTCTGATATTTAGACTGGTTTGGTTATTGTTACAGGTTTAACGTATTCTGCTAGCTTCTATAACTAGCACCATGTCTTCATAAGAGCCGTCAGCACAGTATGTAAACAAAGACATGACGTTTGAGTCGGTCACACCATGTTTTAAATTTCTCACACCAATACTTCTGATATTTAGACTGATTTGGTTATTGTTACAGGTTTAACATCTTCTGTTAGCTGCTATAACTAGCACCATGTCTTCATAAGAGCTGTCAGTATACTGTAAGCACAGTATGTAAACAAAAACATGACGTTTGAGTCACACAAATGTTCACAGCGTCCTTATTTCTTATTTGATTTCTGTAAACTATGTCTTAAATACAACCTGAGACAATTGGTGATGTTGTGATGTGAAAAATAATAACTATCCCAAGAGATACATTTATTAGCTTTCCTGGGAAAATTTAATTATCTTTGAGAACGTATTTACTTTTGACACACTGTTTATACAGCTTACACTTTATTAGACGTAAAATGTGTGAAAATCTTAAATATATTAAAAACAATATATTTTGCATGTGAATTCCATAATGACACACACAATATGGTTATATATTGTGTTTGTTTTTGCAGACAACGAGGTGGCTGCAACCATGCTGGAAATACATTCTAAACCAACCTGCACCCAGTTGTACATGGAAGGGACCAGCCCCAAAACGAACTGCACCTGCTAATTGGATGAGCTGCAAGTTTTAAAGTGAGTTTAATCAGTGTTCCTGAAGAAATTTCATATTACGCTTATAACACAAATACCCAGAAAGGTGACTTTCAGTCAAACTTCACCAACAACTGGAATAATACAATATCACTTATTTTGTCTTATTCCAGTCAAAAAACTATTCAACATTTTACAATTGTAGTTTATTTTATTGTGTTAATTATTGTTGTTTTCTAGTGGCACTAGATAAGAAATAAATGCAATGACATATGCACGGTTTTAAATGTTTTCTACAATTGTAAGATCTGGAATAGTTCTTGGACATTTTTTAAAAAACACTTCTACAAACAGATTTGCTAATATGTGTTAGATATAAACCACATTTTTCATGTTGGTGTCATTATAGGCATGACATCGGCATCCAGAAGTTTTCCAGGAGAACGCTGAACAGCCTGCATTTTGAACCCACGACATCCTGATGAGCCCATCACTGCTGGCTGGTCTTCACAAGGACATTTTGAGCGTGGAGCCATTGTTGCCTTTTGCAGGTTGTAGTAGTAAACTTTAAAAACCACTAACACTTATCTGTATGTTTCTTTAATTCCTTTATTTTGTCTAGAATTTAAAACTTCATGTTTTTTCTTTTGAGGTATGCTCAAAGCCCCTGGCTGGGGTTTCTCGATCCAGACCCTCCAGCAGATGAATAATAATAATAATAATAATCATTTTATTTAAAAGCGCCTTTCATGACACCCAAGGACACTTGGTGAAGTAGATGAAGTAGCTGACGACCGCGGGGCGGGCCCTGTCCAGTCTCCACGCCATCAGAGAGACCTGCCAGAAGTTCAAAACATCTTTAAATGTCTCACAAGCAGAATCAGATTTAATTGAGGCAGATACAGGAAACCCCCAATTTACGAACGACTTCGGGACCTAAGAACGGTTCGCAGGTCGATCTGTTCGCAGGTCGAGCGGTCCGTTCACTTGTCACTCGGGGATGTCCTGTATTATTTTTTTTTTGGTACCAAGTACTGTACGTACCGGGTACTTCGCCTATCCTAACACACCTAACACAGTGTAATTAATTAATACAGTACAGTAATAAAAATATAAATTAAATAAAAATATAATTCCTTACTTTGAGTTGGTCAAAGCCGGCAGCTGCTGCGTCCGGTGTTAGCTTCTGGAGCTAGCCAGGCCGGAGGCATTCGCGCGGCGGCCTGGCACGATCGGCGATAAATCCGCGGCTGCCTGAGACATCCACAGAGTTCACAGAGACGTTTCCAGCTAGTAATTAATCCATATGAGGCGATCCTGGTCACCAGTCTTCCAAACCTGGCTGCCTGCAGCCGTAACTGACCTAAGATGGCGTCCGGTGTTCTGCTTTAACTAGTGACCCTGTAAACTGGAGACTTTCAAAGCAGCCGTGACTGACCTAAGATGGCCTCCGGTGTTCTGCCTTAACTTGTGACCGTGAAAACTGGAGACCTTCTTCCTGTTATGACGGAGTGCACAATTATTGCGCAATCATGACAAAAATGATCATTTTTATCATAAATATTATTTATAAAGCCTTTAAAACAACCATAGCTGCAACAAAGTGCTGTACACATGAAATTAAGAACATTAAAAAAAAAAAATCTTTTTTTAAATTTTATGTTTTATATTAAATTATTAAATATGATACGTTCGTAGGTCCGGGCGGTCGTAGGTCGGTGGAGTCGTAGGTCAGGGGTTTGCTGTACAAGCAAACAGTCATGTAGTGAAGAATGGTTCACTGCTCACACACTATTTATATAAGTCACAAACAGAAACAACACATACCAGAAGATGTGTTTGTGTTTGTCATTTCACTTGTTAAAGGACAGAAAGTAACCTGCTAATATTTAATGTTTATGGGGTTCTGGTGCTAAGTCATTGGATGACCAGAGAGCTGGACTATAAACTAGAGAACAGATCTGACAACAGCAGAGTCACAAAGAGGATTTTCTTTCGGCCTGGTTAGGTCACCATGATAAGAGAGACTGACCTGTTTTTGTTGTAAACGCTCTTTCTTTATCTAGTGAGATTCAAAATCATAAAATGTGACTAAAACAGCATTTGTATATTAACAGATTAAAAAACTTAACTAAACAAAAGTTCCACTTCTATATATATATTTTATATTTAAAGGTTGGTGTGTTCATGTCTAAATTTAATGTACTACAATCAATGTGTTTTGGGATGTGTGGACTATTTCAGTAATCAATCACTGTAATAAACATGGATTTGAATACAGTATATAAATTTGGTCAAATTGGGGAGGGAATGACTGAGCCAGCTGAGCAGTGCTGTGAGTTTTCATTGGATTAGCGTGATGTCCTTCAAAAACTTCAACCAATGTGATGTCACGGTCGACAGAATTTATTTAAAATATATATATTTGGATCATGACAGGCCTGACAGGTCCATAAATGTACAATACACTCCTTGTACAATACATACCTCTTCCTCAGTGTACTGCTTGTGTCCTGGATGCAGAGAGGTGGCCAGGTTCAGACTAGCTTCCCTTTTTCCACCTCTGACTTGACATCAAACCCTTTGTCAGCAAGGAGTTGTTGGCCAGTTGCTGCTGTAAAAACAAAGTATTAATTCATATTTGACAATAAACAAAACAGTCTTGTGTATACAGGTAGTCCCCGACTTACGAGCGAGTTCCGTACATAGGAGTAGCTCGTAAACCGAAAATTCGTACCTCGGAACAGCTCGCACGTGGCCATCTCGTAAAACCGGAACCGAGCTCGTAGATCGGAAAAAAGACGCGAGCGCTGCAGCGCACACCCGTTTATCAACATGACACTGAACAAGCGTTCTTACTGATCCTTAAACATGCACAGAACTTTATTTACAAGCAGTTAGCTAGCAAATTACACCACACATTCATCTATAAACTGTACTGTACTGTACCTGTCCAGCTTTTTCTGTTCAACAGTGCTTTTCTGCCCAGCACTTTCAATTAAAAAAAACTCTAAAACAAACAGTGCTTTTCTGCCCAGCACTTTCAATAAAAAAAAAACTCTAAAACAAAGTTCCTTACTACCAACTCCAGGTACCCTGTACAGGTACTTTTAAAAAGTTGTTTTTCATCACAGAAAACAGCAGTAAACAACATTCCCTACTGTACTGTACTGTAAATAAGTCACACCCATATGACAACATGTGACAGCATGTGTCACATCCATCAGAAACCAGTGAAATGCATCTGAAACAACTCACACCCATCATGAGCAAGTGAAACCCATCAGAATCAAGTCACATCCATCAGAACCAAGTCAAGCCCATCATGAACACATGACATCCATCATACTGTAATCATGTTGCAAACAAACATCAGAAACAAGTGATATCCTCCAGAAAGATGTTGCAAGCATCATGTTTAAAAAACAACACTGCCATAGTGTCCACTCCTTGAACTTTAGAAAGGTAGAACCAGCCAGCACAGAAACAGCATAAAAATGAAAGTTGCCTTACTTTGATTGAAGTGAAGGTAGACGGACAGTCTTTGACTCTGAAGTCAGGTGAGTGGTCCTGAGGATGCTGGAGGAGACAGGATGATGCAGGAAAATGCAGCGAGTTCAGTTCAGGTGTTTGGTCCTGATGTGAGGATGCTGACTTCAGCTCAGCTGTTTGGTCCTGATGTGAGGATGCTGACTTCAGCTCAGCTGTTTGGTCCTGATGTGAGGATGCTGACTTCAGCTCAGCTGTTTGGTCCTGATGTGAGGATGCTGACGTCAGCTCAGCTGTTTGGTCCTGATGTGAGGATGCTGACTTCAGCTCAGCTGTTTGGTCCTGATGTGAGGATGCTGACTTCAGCTCAGCTGTTTGGTCCTGATGTGAGGATGCTGACTTCAGCTCAGCTGTTTGGTCCTGATGTGAGGATGCTGACTTCAGCTCAGCTGTTTGGTCCTGATGTGAGGATGCTGAAGTACTGTATGCATGAGTTTGCAGATGACTGGAGTCACTGTGATGCACACAACACATGTTGAAGTTAACTGTACAGAAACATGAGCCCCCCCCACACACACACACACACAAGTTGTTAAGGGCTCACATTGATGTAGAGGAGAGGCGTGGCGACGAAGCAGCGCATGGGTGGTCTGACTGTGGTCAGACAGAAGGTGTTCTGGGTCTGACATGGGTCAGGTTGATGCCACTGGAGGCAGGAGAGGTGGTCTGACTGTTAACACACACACAACACATGTTGAAGTTAACTGTACAGAAACATGAGCCCCCCCCACACACACACACACAAGTTGTTAAGGGCTCACATTGATGTAGAGGAGAGGCGTGGCGACGAAGCAGCGCATGGGTGGTCTGACTGTGGTCAGACAGAAGGTGTTCTGGGTCTGACATGGGTCAGGTTGATGCCACTGGAGGCAGGAGAGGTGGTCTGACTGTTAACACACACACAACACATGTTGAAGTTAACTGTACAGAAACATGAGCCCCCCCCACACACACACACACACAAGTTGTTAAGGGCTCACATTGATGTAGAGGAGAGGATGCATGGAGGACGCATGGAGGAGGCATGGAGGATGCATGGAGGACGCATGGAGGAGGCATGGAGGAGGCATGGAGCATCACCTCAATCAGTGTGATTTCATTGCACCCAGGAGGGTTAATCCCTCAATCAGTGTGATGCCAGTACACCCACGAGGGTTAATCCCTCAATCAGTGTGATGCCAGTACACCCACGAGGGTTAATCCCTCAATCAGTGTGATGCCAGTACACCCACGAGGGTTAATCCCTCAATCAGTGTGATGCCAGTACACCCACGAGGGTTAATCCCCTCAATCAGTGTGATGCCAGTACACCCAGGAGAGGAGGGAATGCAGCAGGTGTCACTGTTACAAAAAAGACATTTGTAAGTTAACATTCCTGTAATGAAACATATGAAACCACACATACAGCAAGTTGTTGTGCTTACTGTGATGTGTGTGCGCTGATGTTTGGACCAGGGGGAGGCCTTTACACGATGCTTTGGAAGGATGCTGTGGACATGACAAGACACAGGTGGATGATGAAATGCAGCATGAAACAACGTACGTAAACATAACAGCAAAATAAAATTTACATTTCATTACAGTACATGTACTGTACTGTACAGTACTGTACCTGGATGACAACGCTGTTCAGGTTAGTGGGGAGATGAGCAGGTCAGTCAAGGCGAGTGTTGCAGAGGCTGGCTGGGGAGGAGGAGACGTCTGTGGACATGAACAGAGAGAGGTGGGTTAACAACCAGTACCGTACAGGACAGTACAGTAAAGTAACATTTAAAACAACACAGAAAAAGCAATTGTAAAAGCAATATTTCATTACCTTTGGGGAGTGGTGCAGACGCTGGCTGGCTGACTGGAGTGGAGAGGAGAAGGAGGAGGAGGAGACGTCTGTGGACATGAACAGAGACAGGTGGGTTAACAACTAAAGTACCGTACAGGACAGTACAGTAAAGTAACATTTAAAACAACACAGAAAAACAAATTGTACAGTAAAAGCAACATTTCATTACCTTTTGGGGAGGGGTGCAGAGGAGGGATGGATGTTACTGGGGAGGAGAGGGAGGAGAGGGTGAGCTGTCCATCGACTCCTGGCTTGCTGCAGCAGAGGTGGATGGAATTTCCTCTGCTGCTCCAGCAGATCCTGGAGTCGCAGCAGGGCCCCTCCTGACAAACTGCAGCATGGAGGTCTGCACTGCCTCTTGCCTCATGTCTTCCTGGATCTGCCGGTAGCATGCCAGATCGTCAAGGACTGCTCTGGAGACCCTGGCGAACCTCTCCCCATCCGCATCCACTGACTCCAACAGGTCCAAGGCCTCCTGCTGCAGCCTGAAGGCCTTAGCCAAGACCTCCCTGGTAAAGACCTTGGGCGGAGGGCCTGGCCTGTCTTCATGACGGTCCTCCTCCGCCAAGATGTGATTCTCCAGCTCCTCAAGGTCCTCTGTGGACAGCTCCTCACCTTCTTCAGCCAGCAACTCCTCAACATCTTCCACGTCCAAGTCCAACTGCAACCTACTGCTCATCTCCACCACATTCTGTATCACATCCGTGACTGTGTCCTGGGGATCGCTGGAGGCATCTACAACAAACTGAGGGCAGAGTTTCTTCCAAACCCCAGCCAGTGTGCTCTGCCTCACCTGATCCCAGGAAGCCCGGATGTGGAAAATGCATTGGAGGATGTCATATTGCCTCCAGAAGTCCTTCAGCGTGACATCTGGGTCCTTATCTGTGGCCTCCAAAGCATCGCGGATTACCCTCTGGAGGTAATACGCTTTGAACGTGCTAATAACCCCCTGGTCCAGGGGCTGAATGAGGGAGGTCGTGTTAGGTGGCATGTAGACCACCCTCACGTTTTGGTCGAGGTCATTAAGGTTGGTGGGGTGACCCGGTGCGTTATCCAACACCAACAGGATGTGAAAGTCAATGTTTTGGGCTCTGCAGAAGCGCTTTACGTCTGGGACAAAATTGCTGGTAAACCACTTTGTGAACACTTCGATTGTAACCCAGGCCCTCCTGTTTGCGGTCCAATACACTGGAAGTCTTCTAGTGTCGCTAACGTTCCTGAAGGCCCTGGGGTTCACAAAATGGTTTACCAACAGCGGCTTTAACTGACAATCGCCCGCTGCATTGGCTCCGAACAGCAAAGTGATCCTCTCTTTCCCCACTTTGTGACCCGGTGCTGTTCTTTCCTCCCTGCTGATGTAGGTGCGGTCGGGCAACCTCTTCCAAAACAGCCCAGTCTCATCTACGTTGAACACCTGCTGCGGTGTGTATCCCCCCTCCCTTATGATGTTCGCTAAGGTGTCTGGGAATGTGCTAGCTGCCTCTGCGTCACCACCTGCTGCCTCTCCTGGTGAAAATAAACACACACAGCACAAGAGTGAAATTGAAAATTGAAAATTAAAAGTGAAATTCAGCACTGAAAATGTCATGTAAAAATAAGAAAAGTCGTGTCAGACCGTGTTAAAGGTCAAAGCACACGTGGAGAAGGAGTTGTCCAGCTGTTTGACAGCTCTTTTCAAGTGTCACAGCTGTTTTCAAACTGTACTGTAAAGGCAGATGTGGTGTAAGCTGTTTAAACGTGAAATTCAGCACTGAAAATGTCATGTAAAAATAAGAAAAGTCGTGTCAGACCGTGTTAAAGGTCAAAGCACACGTGGAGAAGGAGTTGTCCAGCTGTTTGACAGCTCTTTTCAAGTGTCACAGCTGTTTTCAAACTGTACTGTAAAGGCAGATGTGGTGTAAGCTGTTTAAACGTGAAATTCAGCACTGAAAATGTCATGTAAA
>JBBPBX010052108.1:0-13523 GCA_038048925.1 Garcialebias charrua
GGGTCTGCAACCTTTTCGATACAAAGAGCCATTTCTGCTCCTTTATTCACTAAATTAAACGTGTCCGGAGCCACAACACCTGCTGCAACTGGGATTCTCAACTGGTGGCCCACGGACCACTTTAAGTTTGTTAGAGGACATTTTTCTGGCCAGCAGGAATGATTTATAAAACTAAAAATGTCTAATGATTTTTTAACATTTACTGATATTTTTACATTTTAAGATAAAATAAAAGACAAGATTCTTGTAAAGAAGGAAAAATTAATATAGTTTTGCCCAGTTTCTAAAAACTAAAACAAACAATGCAGGCCTATGTGATTTTTTTTTTTTTACTAGAAAAATTAAGTACTATCCTACTTAAAAGAAATAAAGCATAAAGTGAAAGTATGTTAACTCCTTGTAATGTAGGAAAACTGCTAAAACTAACCCTTCCAGTTATAAGAACCAATAAAATTCAGTTTAGGTCAAAGCTTGAAAGAGCTGCTGCAGAGGGACCCTGAGCTGCAGGTTGCAGACCCCTGGTCAATTGTTTTTGTGTACATGTGAATTGTATTGTTGTATTTTTCAATTTATTAATTTCATTCATAAAAAAACAATGTCTAACCACAAAGCAAAGTAAAAAGATTATTTATTTTTGCAATTGAAGTTATATTATTTGTTGTGGGGTTAGTTTGCATTTATGTTAAGGAGTGGTACTGTGCCTTTAAGAGGATGACGTCATTCGTTCTTCTTCGGTGGTATTTTTTTTCTGTGTATGTTCGGGTGGGACTCGGAGTACCGTGTCTCTGGGATGAGTTCTGAATAGAAGACTGGACACACATCCCCTCTCAGTGTGTTGCTCTTTCTCCACTAACAAAAACCACCTATTTGGTAAGATTTACCTCACACAGCATTGTTTTAACTAGCTAGCTAATTAGCTTGTTTACACGTTTGAAGTAACGTGTACCACCGCCAATGAACCAATCAGAGGTCCATTTTTTCTTCAAACGAACCGCCCCTCATAAAATCCTGGCTACGCCACTGACCAGTGTGACCTATTTATGGATTTTTTTCCATATTTTTAGACCAATTTTTGGCTGAGTTATGACCCTTTTTCACTTTGGCAGAAAATATTCCAGTACCGCTTTCGGCCGCTAGGGGCGCAGTGCAGTACCACTTCCAGAGGAGTACACCGACCCAAGAAGAAGAAGTAGACCGTTTCCAGCTCATGTGCCCGAAAAAAAGCTCCTCTGCTCGGACTGATTCTGTCGCCCGCCTGGGCTCGATGAAGCTTATGTTAGCTCTGTTTGATTGCTGTTTGTCAGCAAGATAAGTCAAGAACCACTCAGCGGATTTTTCTGAAACTTACAGAATGGAATGGAATCACAGTGTGGACGTTTACAAGTGAGTACCTTTATTAGATGTTTGAGATAAAAAAAACGATCTTTTTGTAGCATTTAGCTTCTAGTGTTAGCTTCTGTATTTGTTATAAATAGCTAAACCACTCGGTGTATATTTATTTCTGCTTACAGAGTAATTATAACACTCCAATGTACTTAACTATGTCCTGTATGAATCATTTGAGATGAGATTCGATTTTTTATTCGTGTCAGAGGCAGACTGGTCTCGTGTTAGCCTTCGTTTTATATCTGTGTACTTCTGTTTACGTCATAAATAGCTTCAAAACCACTCGGTGTATATTTTTTCTGCTTACAGAGTGTAATTATAGGAGCTTTAATGTACGTAACGTTACTATGGTCTCGAGAAAACAGTTTACCTAAAATTCGATTTTTTATTCGTGTTCTGAGAGGCGGACTTCCCGTGTTAGCATTCATTTTTATTTCAGTTTACTTCTGTTTGCTTATAAATAGCTTTGAAAACACTCGGTGTATATTTTTTCTGCTTACAGAGTGTAATTATAGGAGCTTTAATGTACGTTACTACGGTCTCAAGAAAACATTTGACCTAAAATTCGATTTTTTATTCGTGTTCTGAGAGACAGACTCCTCTTGTGTTTAGCTTTGTTAGCTTCTGGCAGACATTAGCAGCAGAGCTAAACACTCGGTCCATATTGCCGGGTTGACTCAGCGGTCACGCGGCGCGTCAGCGGTGGATGACGCGTTACATCGGCGATGACGTAGGTGCGACCTATACACCGGTGCAACCTATTTATGGATTTTTCTAATTTATTGATAAATATTGGACACTGCGACCTATACAACGGTGCGACCTATACAACGGAAAATACAGTATATGAATTTTTTTAAATGATTGTCTACTACAGTATTGTCATCATTCGTTGAGTGCTCGAGGCTCAATGGGACTAACCTGCATAAAGACAGGTTGAATGAAAAAGTAAGTGTGCCCCGCTGAGCAATTTAGTTGAATAGATCTGAGCCACACAATAAAAACAGCAAAAGGCTAGCTAAAAGGTAAAAATAGCAGTGTGACAGTTAGAAGTTAAAATGATCAGAATGACAGGTAAAAATTTAAATAGCAGAAGAAGACAAATGTAGAACAGCACAAATATGTAGTTGCAAAAATTGTCTACTCCCCCCCCCCAAAAAAAAATAAAAAAAAAAATAAAAATCCATCCATCCATCCATCCATCTTCTTCCGCTTATCCGGGGTCGGGTCGCGGGGGTAGCAGCCTAAGTAGGGAGGCCCAGACTTCCCTCTCCCCAGCCACTTGGAGCAGTTCCTCCGGGGGAATCCCAAGGCGTTCCCAGGCCAGCCGAGAAACATAGTCCCTCCAGCGCGTCCTGGGTCTTCCTCTGGGTCTCCTCCCGGTGGGACGTGCCCGGAACACCTCACCAGGGAGGCGTCCAGGAGGCATCCTAACCAGATGCCCGAGCCACCTCAACTGGCTCCTCTCGATGTGGAGAAGCAGCGGCTCTACTCCGAGTCCCTCCCGGATGACTGAGCTTCTCACCCTATCTCTAAGGGAGAGTCCAGCCACCCTGCGGAGAAAACTCATTTCAGCCGCTTGTATCCGAGATCTTGTTCTTTCGGTCATAACCCAAAGCTCATGACCATAGATGAGGGTGGGAACGTAGATCGATCGGTAAATTGAGAGCTTTGCCTTTTGACTCAGCTCTCTCTTCACCACGACAGACCGGTACAGCGCCCGCTTCACTGCGGACGCTGCACCTATCCGCCTATCGATCTCACGCTCCAGTTTTCCCTCATTCGTGAACAAGATCCCGAGATACTTAAACTCCTCCACTTGGGGCAGGACCTCCTCCCCGACCCGGAGAGGGCATGCTACCCTTTTCCGGCTCAAGACCATGGCCTCGGATTTGGAGGAACTGATCCTCATCCCGGCCGCATCACACTCGGCTGCAAACCGCTCCAGTGAAAGTTGTAAATCACGAACTGATGAAGCCAGTAGGACCACATCATCTGCAAAAAACAGAGAAGCGATTCTAAGGTCACCAAAACGGATCCTCTCAACACCTTGGCTGCGCCTAGAAATTCTGTCCATAAAAGTTATGAACAGAATCGGTGACAAAGGGCAACCTTGGCGGAGTCCAACTCTCACCGGAAACGAGCCTGACTTACTGCCGGCAATGCGGACCAAGCTCTGACACCGGTCGTACAGGGACCTAACAGCCCTTATCAAAGGGCCTGGTACCCCATACTCCCGGAGTACCCCCCACAGAACCCCCCGAGGGACGCGGTCGAATGCCTTCTCCAAGTCCACAAAACACATGTAAACTGGTTGGGCAAACTCCCACGCACCCTCCAGGACCCTGCTGAGGGTGTAGAGCTGGTCCAGTGTTCCACGACCAGGACGAAAACCACACTGCTCCTCCTGAATCCGAGGTTCGACTATCCGACGGACCCTCCTCTCCAGAACCCCTGAATAGACCTTACCAGGGAGGCTTAAGAGTGTGATCCCCCTATAGTTGGAACACACCCTACGGTCCCCCTTTTTAAATAGGGGAACCACCACCCCAGTCTGCCAATCCAAGGGAACTGCCCCCGATGTCCACGCGATATTGCAGAGTCGCGTAAGCCAACACAACCCTACAACATCCAGAGCCCTAAGGAACTCCGGGCGAATCTCATCCACCCCCGGAGCCTTGCCACCGCGGAGCTTTTTAACCACCTCGGCGACCTCAGCACCAGAGATCGGAGAACCCGACCCAAAGTCCCCAGGCTCTGCTTCCTCAGTGGAAGACGTGCCAGTAGGATTGAGGAGGTCTTCGAAGTATTCCGCCCACCGACTCACAACATCCCGAGTTGAGGTCAGCAGCACGCCACCTCCACCATAAATGGTGTTGGTCTCGTACCTCTTTCCCCCCCTGAGACGCCGGATGGTGGACCAGAATCGCCTCGAAGCCGTACGGAAGTCATTCTCCATGGCCTCTCCGAACTCCTCCCACGCCCGAGTTAAAATAAAAATAATAGATAAAAATAATAATTATAATAATCTGGAACATTATCAACACAATAATACAAATGTAGCATTAGAGAATGACATTTCAGTTATAATATTATATGTCTCAATCTTTGAATAGAACAACATTAGAAGCACAGCTAAAGCCCTGGTTGACCCTTCAGTCTGCCAACAACTTTTAGTTTGATCACTTCAGTTATAGTGGCCTTTATCAGTGACAATTTTAGGAAGTACTTATTGTAGGAAAAAAAAGCAAACAAGCTAACCCACTATATAAACTGAGTACAGCAAAGTAAATCTATTAAGGAACATCCTCCTTGATGCATGAACTGAGCGCTCAGAGGGTGGAGGTGAGTGCTGGTTCTGTGGCTGAGCGTGGTTCTGCTGAGCGTGGTGTAAAAAGCGGTGCAGCTTGAAGTGAGATGAAGCTGGGCCTCAGCGGAGCAGCTCCCACGGGCTGCAGTGAATAATGCTGTCGCTGCTCCGCTTTGTGTGAAGTGGAGGAACAATGGTGGCTTAGACTCTACGGTGAAAAATGAGAGCACTCCAGGTGAGGAAAACTGGGACAAACCATTAGAATGAGAGATTTTTATCCTCTGTGCCTAATTTGTTTTTATTAAAAGGAATAGAAGAAGAAATCATTTTATATAAAGTAGCGTAGAAGTCTGAGCTCATATTTTCTCTGGCCTAACATAATACTTTGTATTGTATATGTAGATTTATTTATTTTTGCAAGCAGCCAAAAGGCAGCAAATAATGTTTTGCCAGTACCTGTATATGAGTCTGTTCATGTTTTTGTCTGTTAGCAAAATATCTAATGAACCATTAACTACATTTTAATAAAAAAAAAAAAAAGCATTGGCTGTAGGCCTACATTCAGAGCTCATTCACTTTTGGAGTAGCTACCAAAACCAACTGACTTTACAAAACAATCAAAATGGCTATATAACTCAGACAATTTTACAGATATTGAGGCCAACTTTGTTGTGGTAGTAGCTGAAAGTGATCCCTACACAAATTTTAGCTCTATTAAATTGTGAAGCTCTATTTTGTCATTACCTATTTAGAGTCAATGCTTTTTATCTGTTAGCAAAATATCCAATGAACCACTGCACACATTTCAATGAATCTTTCAGGAAATATTCATGGATGGCACAGCTACAAATATTAAAGGGGACCACATATTGCTTTTTAAAATTTTTATGGTATTTCTTTGGGGTTAAAAAACAGTGTTCATTCAATTTAATACACAAAATAATTCTTAGATAATCAATTATACCCTTTTTAATTCTGCCATTTTTAACTTTCGTTTTGAACGACCGGTTTATGATGAGGAGGTCTTGTGGCACGCCCTTCAAAGATCTGCTCACATTAACTCCGCCCTCCAAAGGCAGACGAGGAAGTTACTGCACGTTTCTTTTGCCTCCTTCTGACTCTCCCTCCCTCTGACTCTCCCTCCCTCTGACTCTCCCTCCTTCTGCCTGTGGCGCAGCTGTAGGGGAGCAAAGCACACACACACACAAGCACAGCAGCACAGCGGGGGCTTTTTTATCTGCGTCCCTCCGAGGAGCACGTGCGGGCCGGCACACACACATACACACACACACACACTCACAGCGGGCTTTCTTTTTATCAACACTACCTGACGCTCTGATGGAATTAAATAGGAGCTCCAAGTGATCTTGGCTCAGGCTGAACCTGTATGTGAGGACACACACACACGCGCACACACGGGTTTGGTTGCGTTAAGTAGTCTGTCCTGCTAATGACACATAAACCAACACACACACACACACACACAGAAACATGCGCATCTGTTCCCATCTGAAAACTATCAATTTTAAATCCATTATCTGCGCCACGAGGGTCAGAGAGTTAGCTGGCTAGACTCTGTGACATTTTTAGCCATGAAATCAGGAAAAACAACCGTCAACTCTTTTATACTGGAGTGGGTTGAGCCGCACCAGGGGTTGCTAGGTGAGGGGCTGGACTCAGGTTCGAGGTGGGTTGTCCTCGCGCCTGTGACGTAACAGGCGCGATGATTTCAAAACGAAACCTATCTTATCACAGTTAAATAAATCTACTTAGAGTAAATAAACCACTGGGTGCATTTTTTTGGCCTTAGGACTGTTTTTTTATGGAGTAAATACCCAAAGTTGAGTAAAAAAAACATTAAAAAGTGAATTTTGAATATGTGGTCCCCTTTAAAGTTTTAAACTCAACCTCATTAAAAAAGGCTGCAAAAGACATCTCATCTTAGAAAACACACAAAATTGCTATAATTCAGTCAGTTTTACAAATGCATCACTAAAATCTGCTGTGGTTGAAGTTGAGAGTTGTTCATAACCACTAAGTGGTATTTATTGCACAAGATATTCACTTTAAACTTTAGTGTTTACTCTCGGTGTCAACTCAGTTTGTCTGCTTCATCTAAAACTGATTAATGTTTGAAGTCAGTACCAATCCAGACGGCAGCCACCGCTAATCAAAATTAGCCAACACAAAAATGGCTCTAGCTCAGTCAGTCTTACAGTTACTGAGCTAAAACTTTATGTGGTAGTAGCTGAGAGTCATTCACAAAACATAAAGTATGACATCATCCCCACTATATTGCACATGATGGTGGATGATGTAATTTGCAAAGTTTGACCTACAACTCTGTCAAATCTCAACAGAAGCTGATCTTAGTCTAAAAGTATGTATTGTGAGGCGGCGGGCAACATGCATTCCTTTAAGGGATTCCAGATCTTTTATGTTTTTATGAACTGAGTGAAACATTACAATTTTTTTTTGTAAGCCTAATGAAGATGATCCGACTGAACTAATTTGGACAGAAAAGGCCTGAAGCAAGAAGCTTGTGGTTCCATAACCGTCTTTAGATCTCTTAATAACAACAGGAGTAGCTTTTTGCTCAAGGCGAAAGCTTGTTTGGCAATTACATTTTCATTTTATTTTATTTTATTTTTTTAGATGGCCTCAAAAACGTCTATGACAACTTATATTAATTCCTACTTATAAAACAGCTGTAACTTCACCTCCATTGTTCTTGAAACTTCAAATTTTGGGGCCTTCTACTGCAGGAATTAGATATTGGGTCAAGAATATTCACAGAACTACTACCTGCAGTAAAATTCAAGGAGTTATATTTTGCACATGTCTGAGGTTCCTTCGGTTTTCTTTCTTTTGTTTTAAGAAAAGTGCATTTTTTTGTGTGTTTGTTTTTTCAGGAGGAGAGATGTGCTTTTATAATGAGATTGGATCCTTTTTATTATTTTTTCCACCGTGGTTTACAACACATAATACTCTGTTTTTTTTAAAGCTGTTCATTCAGTTTCTCATCTAATACTATAAAAACATAATCAAAGCTGTACACAATTATACATCTGTAGGGCATGAACCAAAAATAATTTGTGCTTTTATTTCAATGTGAAAAAAAAAGTTACTGAGCCTGAATGTAAGAGACAGACTGTGATGGAATGGCCTTGAGCAAAGACAACTGCTGCTGCCTTCTGCCCTGCATCTGCAAAAAATGGATAGACAGACACTTTTTAAGGCATTTCTTTGTATATATGATGGTTACTGGCTCCCAAAAGCTTCCTTATAAGTGCCATAATGAGACGTAAAGCTCTACAGTCAGTCCCCATGCACCAGTGTGTGTGTGTGTGGTGGGTCTCACACAAAATCTGAGCTTAGTTTTATGCCCATTCCCATGGAGAAAAGCTTATGAAAAAGCATAATGCACTTGCAAAAATGGAAGCAACCAGACGGCTATTCTTGGAATTACAGAGAAAATAGAAAAAGAGATTGATTTTGTTGTTCATTTTAAGATTAAGGGCAAATTATTCTAAAAAGACATTTCATGATTGATATGTTTAAGAGGAAATTGTTGTTATAAAACATATTTACTGGCACAAAAGCACTTTGGAGATATAGATCTGCCAGCTGATTTCAGTTATATTCAACACCAGTGATTTAACAGATGGTTAAAGAAATAAAAATCTGATTGAAGAGGTTTTGCTTCATCTCTGTTCATGCTCAAATTTGATCCAATAGAGAAGAAAAATAAGGAATAAGCTCCCTCTTCTGGTCAGGGCAGGAAACCACACAAAAAAAACTACATTTATTTGTTTATTTATTATTTATGTCTATTTAAAACTGAAACCAAAGTGAATACTGGCCTATGTATCAAACAACTGCCTAAAGCATTCAGAATGTAAAAAAAAAAAAAAAGAGTAAGCACTCCATTCAAACCCTTGTTCATTATTTATCTCATATTAGAAGCCTTTAAAATTGTGCTTTTTACAGGAAACATCCACAGTCATGCTACACAACTGTCATCACAGAATGTGGATCAACAGCAGCGCTCTCAATCCTAGTTTTTATGTCCGATCGTGCCACATGTAGGGGCCCAGGACAGACATCAAGTCTGACGTGTTCTGATGGGCTGATACGGAGACGGGAACACCGAGGGCCTCTGTCACTGTCAAAACAGACGGGGTACACAGAATCACAAGTTCACATTTAGTTTCTGTATCAGATGCATGCTGGCCAAACAAGAGTGCTTTTGTTAGGCCAAAAGATGGCACTGTAACATCAAACTGCACAATGAAAGAGGGATGAAAATATATCTCCATTAGGGGACATGTCACATGCAGTTGGCCACTAATAGGTGTAGAAGATGTGCACCAAAACAGGGTGAAAACACATCTGAATATGTTGCAACAAAGCAACCATAAATATGAGTCTTGGATCAATAAGATTTTTTCATAAAGATAAAAAACTAAACATGTGCTGTAGAGAAGAATCTATACAAAATGTCTGCAGTGATTGTTTAAATAATAAATTCTTTAAATATTCAGCTCAAGCAAGTAAAACATGTTGCTTAAAAAGTCTTTTTCTTCTGCTCTCATGTTTTGGGAATGAGAAACAAAGGACGGACATTACGACCTTTCTGTTTGGCTCATGCTGGCATGGATTCCCTCTTGCCTGCTTCACACAGCTGTAAATAAAAAAATAATTGCGCAAAAAGCTTAATTAAATGGCATAAATCCTGTTTACGACATATGGGTTTTATACAGGGACACTTAATCATTACACAAAGGACGAGACGAGTTGTGTGTGTGTGTGTGTGTGTGTGTGTGTATGTGTGTGTGTGTGTGTGAAGTGTACTGTTCTCCACAAGCATTTCCCTTTTAGACACAAAATTATAGAGCACATTGCATGCAGTACCCTGATTCTCTTCTAGTCCTTGGGCAGATGTGACATGCAGCCTCATGGCAGCTGGTGGTAACATTACTGTAAGTGAAACTTTGAAAAGTTCATCTCGTTTCTTAAAATTGTGTGTGTAAGAGGGATGTCTGATCCAAACTCAAAGTGATAGTACAGATTTTTCAAAGTTGCTTAAAGGTTATGGAGAAATAATATATTACCTGTTATAGATTGCTATCTTTCTTTGGAAAAATAAAGGGATTCAAATCTATCCAGATTGGTTAGTTCAAATGGGGGCAAGGCCAAAGAAACTTGTCTTAAAACAACTCCAAATTAACCAACTTTATTGTGATTTCTGTGAAGGCTATTTCATAAATTGTTCATTTAAAATGTTCCCAACATGTTTTTTTTTTCTTCATTTTTTACATATATTTTAAATGTACAGTAGTCCCTAATTTAACGCGGTGGTTTGGGACCACGCCCTTCAGGGATAAGTGAAAAATCAGAAAGTAGGGATACAGTAGTCCAAGTTCAAGTTCAAGTAAATTTTATTGTCATTACATCTAATGTGGTACATGTGATGTAACAAAATTATGTACACAAGTAGTAGTAGTAGTAGTAGTTTATTTTAGTATTTACATACAGGTATATATTAAGGTGTTTTAAACCCTTTCCACATTCTTGCAATGTCCCTAACAAATTTCAAAACCCTAAATGCTCTAAAAGAGAACAGCATGTCATGATCTCGGCTCTCTGTATCTGGCTGCACTCTTGGCCACGCCCACTTCTCTGCTGCAGAGCAGAGATCTGACATGCTGCAAGTTTCTCCTGATGCAGTGTGGGCTGCACACAGGTGCAGCAGGTGCTAAACAATTTAAAACAATTTATTTTAATTAAACATTACATGCAGATCGTGCGGCTCATCCATCAATCAGTTAATTGCGTGCCATGTCCAATCTTGCTTTGAAAAACCACGATAGAGCAAGTCCATGAAAAATGAACCACAAAGGACTATTGCATTCACAAGCACAGATTTAGTTTGACTAACAACCAAAGTTTTGGTGAATCATGTGCCATGGTGTTCCATAAAAATCTTGCTTAGAATCAGGGTGTTTACCAATGGATAAAAACATATTGTTTATAAAGGTCATGTCTATTAAAGTGCACAATGCTGTGTTTATTACCACCATAGAGCTGAAAAGGGAAATAAAAGTATTATTGGTGCTACTCTCCTGAATGCAATACATGTATGAGACATAAAAAACATTTTGCTTGTGCAAGTTCAACTCCCTGCTGTCAGCCTTTGAATCCTTTAGTTTAGTTTATTTATTCATTTTACATTCAATATAAAAAATAACTGTACATACAGTATGAAAGAAAAAAAATTGGAAAATAAAAAAACCGAACATAAAATGAAAGGAGGCAGTGAGAAGAAAAAAATCTTATTTTAACTGCCCCTTTTTTTCTCAATTACACAAGCAAATCAATCTATAATATAAAACGGAGTCAATTAATATTTCTCAATGAGTAAATTAATAACAACATCAACTTCATAACCTGTCCAATAGTTTACAATACAATATACAATAAAACTGCATTTTAGGCATTTTTGTATATTGTCAACATCTTAGATTGAACCATTTTCTTGAACACAGACAAAGATTTGGCATATTTAGTATCATTTTCCAAATTATTCCACAGATCAACTCCCTGAATGGAAATAGAGCGTCCCTTTAAGCTGGTACGATATTGAGATTTAACAAAAATCTCAGTTCCCTTCAAATTATAAGAACTCAGTCTCTTAATAAAAAAAAACTTTTGAACATTTGAGGAAAGTAAGGCATCCTAAGGAATCCTTTGCTTAATTAAAAACTATAACACTGGCTGTAACACGTGCAACCTGTAAATAACTGTAATGTGAATCTGATAATTTTATAAAAGTTTGTAAAATATAGTTCACATGTCGGTTCACATTCAGACTACCTCCTAGCTCATCAATTTGGTCACAATTAATGCTTATCTTTCCACACTGAGGTTGTTTAAAAAGGTATCTACAACAGGTAAGATGTTGGTGGTTCATAACCTTTCCACACATCTGGACTGTCCCTTTAAGCTGTGTTTATGTGAACGTTCTCCACAGAGAATGTCACAGTCGAGTGTCTGTCCCCCTGCAGCTGTGGTTCACACCCACTGTTAAAGGCATCCCCAGTTTAGACAAAATCGGTTCAGTTCAGTTCAAAGCAGTCGACTCATATTTATCAAAAATTTAATGCAAACGAAGACCATAAGGGACGTTTAGTCATTATATCGACCCACATTTGTCTTGATAAAATAAAAAGCGTTGTGCTTCCACAGAGCTCCAGCAGAACCTGCGTCCATCTCTCCGTCTCAGCAGTCTCATCCAGCGAAGACAATCTTTCGTGACTGATTGATCTTGAACGAGCTGGCTGTTGTTTCAGCGCCATTGACTTCGGCGAGAGTTGCAGTCAAAGATTACGCCGCTCACTTTTTAATGGAATGTGCCAGAATCTCCAAAGTTCTTCCCGGCTGCTCCCGTTTTGCACCATTAACGACCCTCACAAAGACAAATTGGCTGCATTACCAGGCGCCTAATGTTCATTCATTATTTGCATTAATAAAGTGGCACGTATTTGCTCTGCCCTGAAATGTGAAAGCGTACAGCATGCTGCTCCCTCATGGAGGATGATGCTTTTTTTTTTTTCAGAGCCTCATAAGCCATCGCAGTCCTCATGGAAGTTATTTATCTCTCTGCGTGATGAGGTGCCACTGAATTGGCTGAACCTGCTCCTTGTGTGTTTTGTGGGAAGGCATTAAGCTCCCAGCTGCGTCTTAATGCCCTCCACAAAATGTAAGACATTCAAGGTAACTTCAAAATGTGATAGTTGGTAACATTTCCTAATATTACTGTGCTCTGTGGTGGGCCGCAGCAGGAACAAAAGCTCATAAGAGCAGAGAGATTAGCTGCTAGAAATCACAGGTGCAAGTGAACCATGCGATCCAGAGAAAGAGCTAAATCATTTCTACTGTAATGCACTAGATGAATAATTCACAAGCACAAATGGTACTGTTCCCACTAATACACCTTCTGTACTCTCTCTGGCAGAGTATGCCGTCGTGAAGCGGGCCCATAATTGCTCAGGGCGTGAAATAGTACTTAAAGCCCAGAACAATGTAGATCAGGGTGCAGTGCACACCACAGTGACAGGCACAACCAGCAACGAGTCTATCATGCTAACCCCTTTACTGTGGCAGATGAAAACGTTAAGTCACACACTGCAACACGACGTGCACGTCACCGCGGGCTACATCCCACAGCCACCGTTTGACGAAAACGAGAGAGGGGAAAGAAAAGAACGGAGCTTTTTTGGAGTCTCGGGGAAGAGGACTACAGCACCAGTTAGAATTTAATGAAGGCGCGTAAAGTGGGAATCTCAGACCTCAATGAACCGTTTGCAGCTGGGAGGGAAGACGTGCAGCCAAAAGCACCGCGAGGAAGACTTTGATCCAGAGCGAAGCTTTAGAACTGATTTGAGGATCCATGGTGCAGCGTGGCATTGTTTTTTTTCACCCCCCTAAGATGAATTATTTTGTATAATAGGCAGAGCCTTAAGACTCAGGGTTCACACCCCCATAATGATGTAGAAGTGAAGAACTCCACAGGAGCACTCAGGCCACAGTCCTTCTGCTGTTATCTTCTTCAGCAGTATGATGGAAAAGTACTTTTCTGCAGCAAAAGTGGACACCCACCCCCTCCACTCCCATATTATGGTCTGTGCAATCCACCCCCCCTTCCATTACCCCACTCCCCCTTTTGCTGGATTATTATTGTATGTAGCTATTCTTTCAAAGGTCAAGAGAAGTGATTTGCTTCACCACTTCTCCACACTTACCCTCCCTATAAATCCCACTGGTG
>JBBPBX010052108.1:13594-24329 GCA_038048925.1 Garcialebias charrua
TTCCTCCCTTCTCCCTCATTTGCTTATTATCTACTCTGTTGCTCAATTACATGCAAATCAATGTGAAAATGCACATTTTTGTTGAGAGTTTTATCACTGAGAGGCCATCGGCGTGGTTGGAGCTCACAGCAGCGCTTCATAAAGTTTATTGCATTTGTCTGTTTATAGCCCAGTCTTGGCTGCTCTCATGTATTTTTCATGCATCTGCTTAGCCTCGTAATGAAATGACGAAGGAGACTAAAAGTTAACCACTCAGTCCTTTTGTCACAAGTGTTTATTCGCAAACACTTTTAAGAACGGTTTTGCATAGAAGGCAGATCTAGTCTTTGTTCATTTTTTAAAGTTCCTATGCAACACATGCTTGTTTGAACATTTCCAGAGCTCCAGAACTCAGTTTGCTTGTTGTGGCTCAATGATAGCGAGACGTCAGTGACACTAAGACTGTAAGGACCAAATGGCTGAAGATTTATTTTGTGTGTCATGAAGGCAAGAACAGTCATGTTTTTGCCCATGTGTGTTTGTTTAGCAAAATGTCTCATACCCACCACTGCACCCTGTATTCACTGGTTAACTTGTCATCATTATCTTCACACAGACTCTCTCACTGGTACGTTTTCATCTTTAAATCACTTCTTGGTCTGCTGCCTTCATACATGTCTCTGCGTGAGTGCAGCTACAGCGTGCGCTCTCAGGACATTATTACATGCAGTGTTCCATCAGTGAGAACTGAACTTGGCAAAAGAGTCTTCTCCTGCTTCCTGGAATATCTTACAAAAAGATCTGAAGCTCTTGACCTTGACCTCTCTAAGTGGCTTCAAACACCTGCTAAGTCCATGGCAAAAACCAACGCAGACATGTTCCTGTTTTTAGTTTTCTACATCGCTTAATGTACATGTTTTTGTTTTGTTTTTAATAATCATTTTCTTTCTTTTTTTATTATACGCTTTCTTTTGTATGATTGTCTACTGTACTGTTGTCATCACTCTTTGTTAAAAATTCAGGTCCCTCTTTAAATGAGTCCCCGAGGCTTAATGAGACTAACCTGTATAAATAAAGGTTGAATGACTAAACTAGTGGATTAAAAATAATTATCAGTAAGTAATCAGTGGATATACATCAACAACTGATTAATTTTGGAGACAACACATTCAAGATGGCCACCAGTAAGCAACCTAACACAAATAGTGATCTATTCAGCCAGTTTTACACATATTCAGCTAACATTTGGCGTGTTAGCTGAGAGGAATTGCCAACAAATAACAACTTCTGGAGTCAACTCTGCCTGTCAGAAAAACATCCCATGAACTACTTTGTAGGTAAAAAAAAATAAAAAAGAGGGTTCTGTGAGGTGCGGAGGGTTCTGTGAGGTGCGGAGGGTTCTGTGAGGTGCGGACGTGGGGAATGAGCTGCTGCTGAAAAACTCTATACTTGTGCGTGAGTATTATGATAAAGCTTTGGTAAGTCCATATTTATTTAAATAAACTATATAACTAAATGTAAGATCATTTAAAAAGGTATTAAAAATTTGATAACCGATCTTTTCTCCCCCCATTATTTCCACAAACTGGACGTGGAAACGTCGGAGAGCCTTGAGTTGTTTATCGACGATTATTTTGAAAGGTTTGTCATGAGCGACCCTAATGTAACATCCGGTGCGGGTAGCGATTCGGCTAACACGAGCGGTAGCGGTGGCGAGTCGAAGCCGAATGCTAAACGGTACCGAGAGGGAAGCTCAGATAGCGTTTCGGAACCTTCGGTGGATAATTCAGGCTTCGTGACGATTCTGGAGTCAATTGATAAAAAGTTGTCTAGCTTGGACGCCCGGCTGGCGTTAGTTGAGGAGCTACAGAAGGAAGTAATGGGGTTGAGACAATCACTGGAGTTCACCCAGGAACAGGTAGCATCTCTAGCTAATGAAAACATTGAGCTAAAGGTAACAGTTGGACAGCTTAAAGATCAGATGTTGCAACTTTCCGGGGATAATAAAAAATTTAAAGAGTCAGTATTAGATATCCAAGCCAGAAGTATGCGGGATAATGTTATTTTCTCTGGGATTCCGGAGGGGGCGGAGGAAAATCCGGAGGCCTTGGTTCGGGACTTCTTTCAAAAACAGCTAAAGTTGCCGAGTGAAACCATTAAAGCAATTACTTTTCATCGAGTTCACCGCCTCGGGGCTAAACGGCCTGGGAACACTAGACCGCGCCCGATAATAGCTAAATTCGAACATTATAAACAAAAGGAACAGGTTAAAAGCCGGGGTAGGGAACTACGTGGGACACATTTTAGTATGAACGATCAATATCCTGCAGAAATCCTGAGCAGAAGGAAAGTACTATTCCCGATAAGAAAGAAAAATATAAGCGAAGGAATAAGAGCTAACATCTCCGTGGATAAACTCTATATAAACGGTCAGCTGTTTAGAGATCCAGAAACTACTCCTTGGCTTTATTAGCCATATGATCAAGGTAAGAACTATATCGGTTGCTAATATTGATTAATATTATTAAATATAGTATTTGTTAATATTACTTACCAGATATATTTAATTTTTTTTCAGCACAGCTCGGTGGTGGGACACACTCAGATAGTGGTGATACACAAGGTGGGATGACACTTGATGTGGTAAGAGGGTGTTTTTGTTGTTTTTTCTTATCTGAATTATGTTTCCATGTATATCATTTCTCTTTGTTTTCTTGTCTATATTTTTCTAACTCAACAATTATCAGCGCACAAGCACAAGGGTTCACACACGTCTTTGTATATCCATACAATTACTTTATGAATGAAAACTTCCCTGATTCATTTTCAAAAGAAACAGCAATTACTTTATTTAAAAATCATATATAGTTATTCATTAAGGAATATGTTTTTGTCTGGATCTATTGTTATCTTTTATATTTGTGATAGTGGGTGTGGTATAGATTTATTATCATTAGCACAAGTATGGGTTCTTTAGGGTTTGTCACATGGAACATTAATGGAGCCGGTAGCCAACATAAAAAATATAGGATTTTTAATCAGATTAAAAGATTAAAGGCAGATGTTGTATTACTCCAAGAAATTCATAAATTGGCCTCAACTGTAGATGAGCTAAAATCTTCAGAGTTTCCTAATGTATTCTCAGCCTGTTATAATTCTAGACAAAGAGGGGTAGCAATTTTAATACATAAAAATGTTAACTTCACAGTATTAGATCAGGTTATAGACCCACACGGTAGATATATAATATTAAAGTTATCAATATTTAGACAAAATTATTGTATAGTTAGCATATATGGGCCAAATGTAGACGACGCTTCTTTTTTTCATGACTTTTTTTCCACTCTATCAAAGCACATGGATTCCTCACTGGTAATGGGAGGTGATCTCAACTTTGGTTTCAATGACAAAATAGACAGACTGAATACAGTGGGAACTCAACGCAGTTGGCAATCTATAAATATAGTTAAACAGTATATGAATGATTATGGACTCTGCGATGCATGGCGTTCTTTTCACCCTGATAGCAAAGAATATTCTTTCTTTTCACATGTGCATCACTCATATTCTCGTATAGATTATTTCATAGTAAGCAATTCATTGCTGACCAACATTTCAGACACTAAGATACACACTATTGCTGTCAGCGATCATGCACCAGTTACTCTATATTTAGATTATAAAAAAGAAACTAGAAAAAATATAAATTGGAGATTCAATACATCACTGCTTCAAGAAGAAGAATTTTTGCAATATTTTAAAATAGAATGGGCATCATATTTAGAGTTGAATGATTTGCCAGGAACATCAGCATGTACACTTTGGGAGGCTGGGAAAACAGTTATGAGAGGTAAAATAATATCCTATTCAACAAATAAAAAGAAAAAAGAAAATAAACGTATTGAGGAATTAGAGAAATCCATTAAACTATTAGAAGGTCTACAAGAAGAGGAAACACAGCAAAAACTACGCAAAGTAAAATTAGAACTAAATGAAATTATTGATAAGAAAAATAAATTCTTGATACAAAGACTTAGATTAGATAATTTTGAATACGGTAATAAATCAGGGAGCTTTTTAGCTAATCAACTTAAATTAAACAAAGAAAAAACATATATATATGGTATTAAAGATAAAGATGGAAATATAATTCATGATGAGGGAAAAGTAAACAATGTTTTTAAAGATTTCTATAAAACTCTATACACTCCACAAATAAATCCATCTAATGAGGATATTAATGAATTCTTAGAGAAAGTAACACTCCCAAAACTAGATATTAGTCAATCATCAAAACTAGACTCACCATTAACTTCAGATGAGCTCCATGAAGCAATTAAAAGCATGTGTTGGATTCACTCCTCCCATTTTCCACTAGAGGGCTCTATAGCTTTACTTTTTGTTTAATTGAGTTGACGGTTAAACAGGAAGTGAATCAACGGCGGACCGGAAGTGGGTTTTATTTAGCCGTTAGCTGAAAATAACAAGCCAAATCTAACATAAAATCATATCTTACTTGTGTTCATGATTATTGCCCAACGTGGTAAGTTATATTTAATGCTGTAAGATGTGAGAGATATGTTATTTTGTAGTTCTAAGCGTGGGTTTTGGTGAATTAGCTTAGAGCTAATAAGATGCTAATGGGTAGCAGCTAGTTAGCTAACTTTCATTTATTTATTTATTCATTTTATAAAAAAGAAACATGTTTCTTGTATAAAAAAGAAAATATAAAATGAAAGGCTAGTTAGCTAAATGATAGCTTTGTTGCTGCACTGTGATATTTAAATGCTGATGTTTATAACTGGTTGGTTAAATCTATTCTAGTTCTTAAGTATATGTTTAATCTATTCAATCAAATTAATATATTTAATCAATTTAATTTTATTCAATTAATCTATTTTAATCTATTCTAGTTCTTAAGTCTATGTTTAAGTTTGTGTTTATTTGAATTTTGCAATACTAAGTATTGGCATTTTGTTTATTTTATTTACAGTTTAACCGGCATGTTCGTGTGAAAACACTCGGCAATTAAAGGCAACAATAACAACAACAACGACCTTATGTTCTTTGTAACATAAAGTTAAACACGTGGTAACCATGTCTGAAGACCTTGCAGCACTAAAGAGGAAGAGAGGACAAGCTAAAGCAGCTGTAACTAAGATGATAACAACTGCAAACGAAAAAATCAGAGAAAATAAGCCAGAAGAATTAAGGTCAGTGCTGCAAAGCCTCGACTTAGCACTTGCACAGCTTCGAGAAATTCATAGATGCTATCATACTCAGCTCACCGATGATATTGACAAAGAAGAGTCTGATGCTTATGAGAAGCTTATCTTGATGAACGTTCATGATGTGCGTCACGAGGCTCTAGCCTGGCTGCAAGAAGAGGAAGATGGAGCTGGTGTCCATCCAAATGTTGATGATGAGTCAGATGTCACTAAAGTTGATTTATTTAGTGAACCACCATCTGACATGAAAGATAAAAATTCCACATCAGCAGAACTGGAGAAAATCCAAGCCCTAAGGAAGAAAGAGAAGGAAAACTTTGAGCTACAAATTAGACTCAACAAAGTGGAGTTTGAGCTGGAACTTCAGCGAATACATCACAAGGCTGAGCTGGACGCACAGATGCTACATAATCAGCAAAAGATGCAAGCCCTAGCTGCAGATCTTCATTCTACACCTAGAACTAGCAACATCCCAACTATAATACAACCATCGCCATCACAGATAGCAGATGATTCAATCTCACAACTGCTAGAGTTTTCAAGGCAGCAGTATCAAGCCCAAGTAGACTCTCTCAGGCTCCCACCAACAGATATGATCAAGTTTGATGGTGACCCCCTCCAGTATTGGAAGTTCATGAGACTTTTTACCACAATGGTGGACAAAGAGTCTGTTTCTCCTGAAGAAAAGTTAACTCGTCTGCACCAGTACACAGAAGGAAAAGCTCGAGATGCTATTAGTCACTGTCTATACAACCTCAGTCCCAGCGCAGGTTTCAAAGAAGCACTTGAGCGACTAAAATCAAGATTCGGAAATCCTCATTCCATCTCCCAAGCTTGGGTTGAAAAGGTTTTGAACTTTAAAGAGATAAGAGACAGTACACAACTGAGAGACTTCGCAGACCAACTAAGAGGCTGTAAGGACACACTTGCTGCCATGAAATGTGAAGAAGAGCTTAGTGGCCGCCGCACATTAGTTGAGATAATTAGCAAGCTACCATCAGATCTCAGGGCCAAGGTTAAATAAAAATCATGACATCACAAAGGAGGGACGTCTACCGAAACTCGACGACGTTGTCAGCTTTGTGGAGACAGAGGCTGAAAAGAGATCTGATCCAGTCTTTGGTGAATTAGCTTAGAGCTAATAAGATGCTAATGGGTAGCAGCTAGTTAGCTAACTTTCATTTCATTTATTTATTTATTTATTTATTCATTTTATAAAAAAGAAACACATGTTTCTTGTATAAAAAAGAAAATATAAAATGAAAGGCTAGTTAGCTAAATGATAGCTTTGTTGCTGCACTGTGATATTTAAATGCTGATGTTTATAACTGGTTGGTTAAATCTATTCTAGTTCTTAAGTATATGTTTAATCTATTCAATCAAATTAATATATTTAATCAATTTAATTTTATTCAATTAATCTATTTTAATCTATTCTAGTTCTTAAGTCTATGTTTAAGTTTGTGTTTATTTGAATTTTGCAATACTAAGTATTGGCATTTTGTTTATTTTATTTACAGTTTAACCGGCATGTTCGTGTGAAAACACTCGGCAATTAAAGGCAACAATAACAACAGTTAACCAGTTAACTTTATGAAAGTTTTAACTTTGGCGATCCACTAAACAACACCCCACCTGCAGAGAGCTCAAAATCCGATTCGCTGAGGACCTCACCAAAGAAGACCGGGATGCACGACTGGCTGTCTGGCCAAAAGTGGAGCAAGCACGGAAAGCTGGGTTAAAGGCAGTGTTTAAAGGGCCGTACGCCTTCATCAATGGACAACGAGTTACTCCTTAGCTATGTATAACAGATTTACATGACATTTCCAAGTTCAGGTAATTTTGTTAAAAAGAGTTTTGCTACCTACAGTTCAGGTTATTCTCAGGTAAAAACCACTCAAGTTCTGTTTTAGTTCTTTTATTATTAGCATTATTAATTTTTTGTTTTTTACTATTTTTTATTTTTTATGTTTAACTTGAAAAGTGAACTTTCACTAATTTCTGTTAATGCAAGGGGCCTCAGAGACTTAACGAAGAGGAAAAGTTTTTTTTTATTCTGTAAAGGGAAAAATGCAAATGTAATATTTTTACAAGAAACCCACTCAAAACATGAAGACAGCAACTTTTGGTCTAAACAATGGGGAGATGAAGCTTATTTTTGTCATGGCTCTTCAAGATCAGCAGGAGTAGCGATTCTTCTAAAAAACTTCCAAGGTCAGATCATTTCACATAAGATGGATGAAAATGGTCACTGGTTATTTCTCACTATATGTTTGGATAACTTAATAATTATTTTGTTAAACATATATGGATATAATAACTTAAGCCAAAACAAATTATTGCTGGAAGAAATAGCCTTAAAATTAGATCACCTTAAATTAACCTACTCGACAAAAAATGTCATAATTGGAGGGGATATCAACCTAGTTCAAGATGAATTTTATGATAAGTGGCCTTCTAAACATAACTCAAGTTACCCAAACAAAATATTTAATAACTTTTGCAATGAACAAAATCTAGTTGATGTGTGGCGTCATCTTAATCCCAATAGTATAAAATTCTCTTGGTTTGGCTCAATTAGCAAATCAAGAATTGATCACTGGCTTGTAGCAAATGACTTATTGACCAATGAAATCAATTCTGATATCTCTGCTGCACCTTTAACTGACCACAGTCTCATTTCCTTACAAGTTAAACCCCAAAACTGGAAACCAGGTACAAGTAAATATTGGAAATTTAACTCCAACCTTCTTAAAAGTGACACCTATTGCCAAAAAATCAAGGAATTAATCCTGAACATAAACAACTCTGTAGAACTAAAAAGCCCAGTCCAGAAATGGGAATTCCTAAAATACAAGATTAGACAATTCTCCATCTCATTCAGCAAACAAATTAAAAAAGAACTCCAAGAAAAAGAACTTGATATTATACAACAACTAAATATATATTGTAATAAGATTAATCCCTCAGTAGAAGACAAACAACAAATGCTAAACCTCCAATCTAAACTAGATGAAATGTATATCCAAAGGACCCAAGGAGCGTTTATTAGATCAAGAGCGAGATGGATTGAGGAGGGAGAAAAAAACACATTTTGAATCAAACAAGATAATTAGGTGAGTCGGCCATTTTGAATAAAACAGCTAATTAGGTGTGTCGGCCATTTTGAATCAAACTAGCTAATTAGGTGAGTCGGCCATTTTGAATCAAACTGTCTAATTAGATGAGTCGGCCATTTTGAATCAAACTAGCTAATTAGGTGAGTCGGCCATTTTGAATCAAACTATCTAATTAGGTGAGTCGGCCATTTTGAATCAAACCAGCTAATTAGGTGAGTCGGCCATTTTGAATCAAACCAACTAATTAGGTGAGTCGGCCATTTTGAATCAAACCAGCTAATTAGGTGAGTCGGCCATTTTGAATCAAACCAGCTAATTAGGTGAGTCGGCCATTTTGAATCAAACCAGCTAATTAGGTGAGTCGGCCATTTTGAATCAAACTAGCTAATTAGGTGAGTCGGCCATTTTGAATCAAACTAGCTAATTAGGTGAGTCGGCCATTTTGAATCAAACTAGCTAATTAGGTGAGTCGGCCATTTTGAATCAAACTAGCTAATTAGGTGAGACGGCCATTTTGAATCAAACTAGCTAATTAGGTGAGTCGGCCATTTTGAATCAAACAACATAATTAAGTGAGTCGGCCATTTTGAATCAAACTAGCTACTTAGTTGAGTCGGCCAATATACAAGGTAGGTTCAATACACAAGCTTTTTTTTTTTAAGGTAGCTTTATTTAACAACACAACAAAACAAGTACAAACAAGTATGGCAATTTACAGTAGTTTGAATATACATAGAAGGCATATTAGAGGCAGACTTAAAAAAAAGAGAACATAAGGGCAGATTAATATAAAATGAAAATAAATAAAATAATATATATACTAATAAATACAAGAGGATAATGATTTAGAATCAACATGTATTGGTGGGCAGTTCTGTCAATATTTCAGTTAGGTATTCATATGTTTCAATGCATTTCAGAGATTTTAAATATAACTGGAATTCAGATAAAAATATGTTAAAGATTGGGGATGATTTTAGCACTCTTTGTTTATGAATAAAGAATTTCGCCAAACAGAATATCACATTACAAGAGAGTTCCATTTTTTTGTTTTTCATTAAAACTCCAAATGTTATCATATCTCTAGAAATAGATTCAGGAAGTATAATTTTGGGTTTGATCCATCTTTCTAAGCAATTCCAAAAGATTTTGGTTTGATTGCATTCATAAAAAATATGGTCTGTTGTTTCTATATCTTTTTCACAGAATGAACATTTATTATCATCAATGTTAAAACGATTTCTTAGTAGCTCTTTGGAGGGGTAAATTGCATTTAAAATTTTAAAATGTGTTTCTTTAGCTTTCGGTTGTATGGGAAGTGTTAAATATAAAGTTCTCAACCTCTCAATAGATTTTCTTTCAAATTTGCAGAGTATGTTATTTTTATTTATTTTCCCAGGGAACAGAGATTCATTTAGACAGTTCCTAATTGTGCAGTTATTGATTTTTTTGTCAGTAAATAATACTCCATTAATAAATAGAGTGGGTAATTGTGGGGTTATAGGATGATATTCCATTATATTTTGAGTCTGATTAATAAATTGTTTTGGTAATGCTTTAAATAGTCTGGTGAATTCAGGTTTTGGGGGAAGGAATTTATGTTTGGCGCAGAATTGTTCATAATTTAGCATACGACCATTAGCATCCATTAAGTGTACAATAGACCAAATGTTCTTCTCCATCCATTCTTTGTAAAATAATGACTTGTTGCGGTATAGTATGAATCTATTATTCCATATAATAGTGGAGTGTGGTGAGTAATTGTGTACATAGAGCATTTTCCAGTATAATAACACTTGTTTATGGAACTCTGATAGTTTAATGGGTAGTTTATGAATATTGAAATCAGCTATAAGTAGCAGTTTTAGACCACCTATCTTGTTAAATATGTAATTGGGGACACAATACCAGAATAATTCAGAATTTTTAATCCAGGATTTCAACCAATTGATCTTAAGGGTTCCATTAAGGCACTCAAAGTCAATTACTTTCAGACCACCATCTTTAATTTCTTTTACCATGTGACCTTTTCTAAGGTAGTGTGGTCTGTTTCTCCAGATAAAGTTCATGTTCATTTGATTGATGGTTTTGATTAGGCTATTTGGGACAGCAGTGCTACAAGTTGAATATATTAATCTTGACAAGCTTTCCATTTTGGATAGGTGAATTCGTCCTAAAATAGAAAGGTCACGTTGGAGCCATAAATTGAGTTTGAATTTACATTCTTTAATTTTTTTTTCAATGGTTAATGTTGATTCTTGGTTTTTAGTTATAATAGTTCCTAGATATTTGATTTCAGATTTGACTGGAATGCCAGAGATTTCCTTTAGGGATGTGTCATGAATAGCTAAAAGTTCACATTTTTTTAAATTTAGCGTTAGCCCTGAGGCCTCTGAGAATAATTTGATT
>JBBPBX010052109.1:4376-16705 GCA_038048925.1 Garcialebias charrua
TATGTGTGTGTGTGTGTGTGTGGCAGGACGGGCATGATAAAAGAGGCAACTTTAGTTTAAAAACATTTTTTAAATAAAAATGAAATTGGTTGCAATAACTTCACATAAAAAGTTACCTTTGAGGCAAGTATATATATACACATATATACCGGCAAGGTGAATGGCGGACATGTTGAATAAAGGCTCGCAGTGAACCAGACCGAATCTTCTACCATCCTTCGTTCCTGTCGGTGAATCGTGCACATGAAAGATAGCTGCATCAAAGCCAGACAGCTGATCTTTTACATACCTTTTATATACCTTGCCGGTATATATATGGCAGGACGGGCATGATAAAAGAGGCAACTTTAGTTTAAAAATTTTTTTTAAATAAAAATTAAATTGGTTGCAATAACTTCACAGTAAAAGTTACCTTTGAGGCACACAGACACGTTACAGATTAGGCTTGAGACAATTTCACACAGCTCCACAAATTAAGTCGCACAATTGTTTTAGTTTTAATTAAAATTACTAAGTTAAAAGCACTCACACTTTAAAATCAGTTATGGCTCCACTCAGCTATAGACATGCAATTCTAATCCGAGCTGAACATCAGTCGGCCCAGATCAGCCATGCAGGATGGGTGAAACAGCCAGCCTCACGCCGGCCAGAGCAGCATCTTATGCGCTACATAGATTTTATTGTGCGCTGAGAATGTGCAAGCAGTGCGCGATTGCGCATGTGCGCAGCTTAGAGGGAACATCGGTTGCAGGGGCAGCAACTTGAGCAAATAGGCCCAGACATCTCTTTCCACAGCCTCCTCTTCCAGCTCTTCTGGGGGACCCCAACGTATTTCTAGGCCAACCAAGAGACGTAGTCTGTCCAGCGTGTCCTGGGTCTTCCTCGGGGTATCCTTCCAGTCTGACATGCCCGAAGCACCTCCCTAGGGAGGTGCCCAGGAAGCATCCTTACCAGACATCAAAAGCACATCAACAGGCTCCTCTCGATGTAGAGGAGCATCAGCTTTACTCCGAGTCTCTCCCAGATAATTAAACTTCTCACTGTATCTCTAAGGGAAAGTCCAGCTACCTTGTGGAGCATTTCAACTGCATCTATCTGCAATTTAATTCTTTTGGTCACTACACAGAGTTTGTGACCATAGGTGAGGGTAGGAACATAGATCTACAGGCAAACATAGAGCATCACCTTACAGCTCAGCTCCCTATTCACCACAAGAAGAGGGAGCTAGACTAGCACAGAGTCTACAATACTGCAGACACTGGACCAATCAATCTGTCAGTCTCATGCTTCATTCTTCCCTCAGCTGTGAACAAAACCCAGAGATCCTTGAACTCCTCCACTTGAGGCAGAACCTCACACTCTCAACCCTAAGAGAACAATCCACCCTTTTCCAACTGAGGACCATGGCCTCAGAGGTGGAGGTGCTGATTCTCAACTCAGCCGCTTTACACCCGGCTGCAAACAGCTCCAGTGAGAGCTGGAGATCACGGCACGATGACACCAACAGGATCATCTGCAAAAACAAAAAACAAATCCTAAGACCACCAAACCAGATTCTATCAGCCCCTTGGACACACAAAGAAATTGTGTCCATAAAAGTTATGAACAGAATCTGTGACAACAGGCAGCCCTGGCAGAGTCAACTGCCACCCTGAAAAGATCTGACTTACTGCTAGCAAAAGCAAAATTCTTGCACCGCTTGTATAAGGACTCAACAGCCCATAGAAATGGTCCCCCAATCCCATATTCACGGAGCACCCCCACAGTGTACCTTGAGGAACACAGTCAAAAGCTTTCTCCAAGTTCACACAACACTTGTAGACTGGATGGGCAAACTCCTATAACACCTTGAGGACCCTAGTGAGGATAAAGAGCTACTCCAGTGTTCCACAGCCATGCCAACCCTACAATATCCAGAGTATTAAGGAAATCAGATCAGATGTCATCCACCCCCGGATTCCCTGCCACGTGGATATTTTTAACTACCTCTTTGATCTCAGCCACAGTTATGGATAGACCAACCTTGAAGTCCCCTGACTCAGCTTCTTCTATGGAAGACATTGTGGTAGGATTGAGAAGGTTCAAGTAGTCATTTCACCTCACCTTTTCTGATAACATCACAGGTTGAAGTCACCCAAAACCTCACCACAGAATACAGCTTTAACAAAGAGCTGTTTTCCACTCAACAGCTCCTGATGGTTTGCCAGTATCTCCACTGAGCTGAATGAGAGTTTCTATCCAAGGCCTCACCAAACTATTCCCACATCTAAACTTTTGCCTCAGCAACAGCAAATGCTGCAGACTGCTTGGCCGGATGATACTCTTCAGCTGCCTCTGAAGTCCCACCAGCAAACAAGACCTGATAGGATTCCTTCTTCAGCTTGACAGCCTTTCTAACTTGAGATGTCTACCACATAGTTGGGGTTGGCCACTGCAAGAAGCACAGACAACCTTGTGGCCATGGCTTAAGGCAGCCACCTCAACAATTGAGGGATGGAACATGGTCCATTCTGACTCAATGCCCCCCCTCCCCCCACCACCTCAACTGTAATGTGGTTAAAGATCTCCCGGAGGCTGAAGATCTTTCTGACAAGTTCTTTTGACGGGCGGTTCCAGCAAACCCTCACTACACATTTGGGTCTACCAGGTCTGTCCGACATCTTCCCCCACAATTTGAACTAACTCGCTACCAGCCGGGGATTAGTTGACAGCTCCTCTCTTCTCTTCACCCAAGTGTCCGAAATAAATGGTTGCAAATTAAATAACAAATAACACAACTATGAAGTCAATCATTGATCTATGACCAAGGGTGTCCAGGTGCCAAGTGCACTTATGGATACCCTTATGTTCGAACATGGTGTTTGTGAGGGAAAATCAACGATTAGCACCAAATTCCAACAACCAGAGCACTGCTGAGGTTCAGATCAGAGAGGATGTTCCTCCCAATCATGCCCCTCCAGTACACACTGCCACTACCCACATGGGTATTGAAATCTCCCAACAGAATAAAGGAGTCCCCAGCTGGCACACCTTCCAACACCCCTCATCAAGGACTCAAAGAAGGCTGGATACTCTGAACTGAAGCATCCAACAATATCTAGTTGATACCCCTTAACCTCACACAAAAACTCAGCCTCCTTCCTTGCCAGAGAAGCCACATTCCATATGTCAATAACCAGCTTTGGTAAGCCAGAGTCAGAACGTCAATGCCCCCACCTTCATCCACTGCCCATGGTGCCATGCACTCAAATTGTATGGCCCCTCCTGCAGGTGGTGGGCCCACAAGAAGGCAAACCCATGTTACTCCTTGTGGTTATGCCTGACTGGGCTCTATGGTTAAAGACCCAGTTATCAGGCACTTGCTGATTAACCCCTCCCTCAGGCCTGGCTCCAGAGTGGAGCCCTGGTAATCCCCATTCGGGCAAGAAATACTGAGCTTATTGCTGTTTTCTGCCCATGAGCTTTTGGAATCACTCTTTGTCTGGCCTGTCACTTAGAAACAATCTGCCTTGCGGGACTCTACCAGGGACAATTAAAATTGCCCCCAACAACATAGCTCCTGGGATCATTCAGGAGCACAAACTCCTCAACCAAAATAAGGTGGTGATTCAAGGAGCAGAATGTGAAAATGTTTGGGCATCTAAATTACTATGTCAAAATATATTTGCAAAACATCATTTTTTATATTTATTTTTGCAATTCTTTTAGATAATAAATTGCCTCTGTATTCATTTGGTATTAAATAAAATGTGAAAAATACAAACTGTTTTGCCATTTTCACTTTTCTGCTTTGATAATTAAAAGAGTTTAACAGAGTTTTTCTAAACGAGTTTAACAGAGTTTTTCTAAACAAACCATCTAATCAGATCTCAGCCCAGGTGCAGTTGTACTCTTACAACATTTGAGTTTTCCAGTTTTGTGCAGAAAAAGCAGAGGTAAGATAAGGCTGCAGGGCAGGGAGAAAACAAAATCAGACATCAACACACCACACTGCCCTAAGTTTCCCATATTTACTGTGTCGTGTAAAACGTTAAGAAGAATGTTTCCACCAAATCTGAAAAACACCACTCCCAGGATGATAGTGATGGTATAGAATGCCCTCAGCTTGGTCCGGTCTGCGTGCTGTCTGACGCCGCCTGCTCCTGCAGGCTTTGAATGGATCAGAGTGCAGAAAATAGAAACGCTACAGAAAAACATGATAGTTAAAGAAGTGGGAAAAAAACAGAATGAGACTATGAGGGTTAAAGCATTAGGACTCAAATTTATGAAACTCGTTGCCACAAAGGAAAGAAGCAAGACACAGATCATGGTAATATTTCTGATTCTGATCCCGTTGGCGTTCCTCAGGCCCAGGTAGGTGATATGGTGAATGACCGCCAGGTATCGCTCCACACAAGTCAAGGTGTGAAACATAATCTGTCCAGAAAAACTGATGGGGTAAAAACCAATACCCACCATCGCTACCACTTTTAGATTTGAGTGAATACCAATAAAGGTGACGGTGAAGCCGAAGATGCTAATCAGCTCTATGAGAACCATGTACAGTAGAAGGTGCAGAGAACGGAGTGGCTCATTTGTCTGCTCAAACCCTGCTGCCTCCTCTGTTTGTATCCCAGGTACAGGGTGAAGGTGCACAGAGGGAGGATGACAGCCATGTTGGTGACAGTGACAATGTTGATGGCATAGACACCACTCGTCGATCTATAGCAGCTGTACATGTAATCAAGGATACCCTGTAAATCCTGAGGGGGATGAGTAGCAGAAGAGACATTGAAGGACGAAGAGGAGTTACCAGCCATAACTACAAGGGTAAGAGAAATGGAGAAACAGAGCAAAGAGTTAAAAAAAATTCTGTATATATAGCGCGAGACAGTGCATTGTTGTAAATACGTAACACATTATATAATAGCTAATACGCATTATTTATGCCAATATTTTCCATTAATCCTATTTATCCTCCATTTTTAGCATACTCTGCAATATTTTTTATTTAATGTGTGTTTATATATGTCAACAGTCTGAAGAAAACATGCATTTATTACATTTAAAGCAAAAATTAATAATTTTTGAAGGGAGATGTTTTAAATTATTTAAATCTTTCCTGTTGTAGATAGCTTTAAAATGTTCAATTTGGTACCACTTTGCATAAACAATCCCCTTCTCAATAATATAAAATGTATTTATATATTAAGTGATTTTTATATAAGATGTAGTTACTAATATGTTGTAAACATTTAATAAATCATCATTAATCAGCAGTAATGCTTTAGATATTTTGCCAATTATTGATCCAACTGTCTTCTGTACAGTTTAGCTTATTCCTCGTCATTGATTTTTAAATAGCAAACATTTGTCGATAAATTAACTGCATGAATTGTGGTTATTTGCAAGCAGAAATAGCAACAACACCTAGCTGTATCACTTCTTGTGAAGTCTTGGGGATTTCCAGAATCCATTTAATAATTCTGCCTCAGTAATTATGTAGAACTATACATGCTTGTTGTAGTAAAAATATTTAAATAAATTAAAATCTGCATTAAACTCTGAACGCGTTCAGATTTGAGTTGTTTTGAAAGAAATCAAACTCCATGGTGACCTTCATGTCAGCTAATCTGTCCGATCAGAACTAATTTGTTTTTCTCCAAACAGAGATTGATCAAACAGTTGTCAACAGCAGGCAATACTTTTATACGTCATTAACTTTCCACAGAACAATGTTAAAAGGTTTAAACTATCCCTTCAAATGCAGGAATTTATCAAGCCGGGAATCTCTTGAGCTCCTCTCAACTGGAAATGACTTTAAATGCAAATGTTTACACTTAAAATTTAACAATTTCATTTCAATTAAATTCAGTTTATTTCTATAAAAGTCACAACAGAATTCATCTCATGGCACTGAACAGAAACATTCACATACATAAAAGTACATTAATATTGTTATTGTCGTTATTTATCTGAGGTTATGATCTTCTGAGTTAGTGGCAATGGTGTGTTTTGTGAATTTATTTCATGAAATGCTAAAGATGCAAATGAAAACTAAAACATTATTCAATCATTCAAGCCATTTTTTTTCCTTTATAGATGGCCTCCCTTCTCACCTCACAGCCATCCTCTTCACACCAATATGATATTATTATTATTATTCTTTTTTAAGAAAGAAAGGAAAAGACAGAAAGTAAGACCACTAAACAAAAATCCACAAAAAGAGCACAAGGCAAACACACCCAACCGCTGTCTGCAATCCTGCGAAGTACATGACAGAACACAGCAACAAAACACATATGCATAAAAGACACATAATATCCATGACTTTGCAGTAGATTTTATACATATATATACATATATATACATATATATACATATACACATATATACATATACTGTACACATATATATACATATATATACATACATATATATATATACAAACATATATATACATATACACATACATAATTCATATTCAGTCATATACCCATCTGCATATCCACATATGATACATGCGTGTGCATCCCTGCATCTATAAGTGTGGGGTTGTAAGCATGCATAAAAGAATAAGGCTTCTCTAATAGAGCATTCAATAGTGACCGTGAAGCATCAGAGATCATTCAAGCTATTTTAAGGGAACATGAGAACATTTTAGCCTCTTAGTTAATATAAACATTGAATTAATAAATCAACACATGTAAATATATTTTCCCACTATCTTCTTTTAGGTTTTCAACAACAGTAGTCTACTATAAAATTATAAAATTAACACAAAAATAATGTTTTAAATGTAGAGTATATAAATTGCAGAAACAGGAATATGTTATCGATTGTTTTGTAAAATCAATAAAATGAACTTACTGTGTTTGTTGTTTCTGATCATCTGTTTGTCTGAGCTAAGTGATGTGTCACCAACAGTTTTATTTCTGAGTCTATTTGTCTATTGATGCCCGAGTTTAATTTACGATTCAAATAAGGTGCAAATTGAACACCAGTGGCAGAGCATCTGCATTTCAGTGTTGATTTAATGTACAAACTGTGAAAACCTGTTTCTTGACCAGTCATTTTCAGCCTAAAAACAAAAATGGTTAAATCATGTCATCTGGACCAGTTTCTTTGAGTGAGAAACATTTTGTCCCCCATTCAGAGGACTTCAGTCTGCGGCCTGCCAACCAGATCTGTCCCATAGGAAGCCTTCATTGCTGTGTTATCTACTTGGATGAGTGAGCCTACAAACCATCTTCAGCCTGATTCTGTCATTTACATAATTATAAGGGGAAATTACTTTGTGGGAAGGATAAAGATATTCAGTTGGGGTGCACTTCTGGACTGGCCGTGCCTGCCTGCTTTCTGTCTGTTTCCTGCTTGTTTCCCACCTCTCCCCCTCTTCTTTTAAATTTTAATTTGAAGTCTCACTTTGATATTTGTCCACATCCACTGTGGACATCCGGGGACTGAAAACAGCTGTTGACTTTTTTTTCCCTTCTTCCAACCATGCATCCTTCCATCCATCCATTTTCTTCAGCTTACCCGGGGTTGGGTCACGGGGGTAGCAGCCTAAGTAGGGAGGTCCAGACTTCCCTCTGCCCAGTCACTTGGGTCAGCTCCTCCATGGGAATCCAAAGACATTCCCAGGCCAGCTGAGAAACATAGTCCCTCCAGGGTCTGACTCGGGGTTTCCTCCTGGTGGGACGTGTCCACCCTCTACACTGAATGTAGTAGACCTGTGTACTCCTTCCTCCACTCTTATAGGTCACTCTATGTTCCTCCCTCTTTTAGAAATAGGTATTGACTATAGCCATTTCCATTCTCTTGGCAAAATCCACCACCATCTGTCCTTCCTGGTTTCTTTCCTTGACACCAAACCTACCCATCACTTCCTCATCCCCTCTGTTTCCTTCACCAACATGTCCATTCAGGTCTGCTCCAATCACCACTCTTTCCTCCCTGGGAATACTCTCTATCACTTCATCCAAATCTTTCCAAAATGTATCTTTCTCCTCCCCATCACATCCAACCTGTGGAGCATAACCACTGACTATGTTTAGCATCAGACCTTCTACTTCTACCTTCAGACACATCACCCTATCTGACACTCTCTTCACCTCTACTACATTCTTTGCCAACTCCTCCTTCAGGACCACCCCTACTCCATTTCTCTTTCTATCCACACCATGGTAAAACAGTTTGAACCCTGCTCCAATACTGCGAGCCTTGCTGCCCTTCCACTTGGTCTCTTGGACACATAAAACATCTACCTTTCTTCTCTGCATCATGTCAGCCAGCTCTCTACCTTTGCCTGTCATTGTCCCCACATTTAGAGTTGCAACCCTCAGTCCTACATTCTTCACTTTCCTCCTCTCCCTCTGTCTCCTGACACGTTTCCCTCCTCGGGGTCTTCGACTAACAGTAGCACAATTTCCGCCGGCACCCTGTTTGTCAACAGCACCGGTGGCGGTCGTTGTTAACCCGGGCCTCGACCGATCCAGTATGGTTTCACTTTGATGAACTCTCATAATGGTTTTGGAAAAAGTGCTTTATATCGGATGCCATTCCCGACACAACCCTTACCATATACCTTGGGACCAGAACCAGAGATGCACTGGCTTGTGCTTCTTAGTGACTGGTTTAAACAGCTGTGGAACATATGTGGCAAAAATAAAAACAAAACAAAACAAACAAAAAAGAGCATTGTACAATACGTACAAAACTAAAAACAGAAACAATGCAGACATGTTCCTGTTTTTAGTTTTCTACATTTGCCTTATAATCTAGCTGTTTTTGCTACTTTTTGTCATCTTGTTTTAACTTGTTAAAACAATCTGTATGCCTCTTTTATGATTGTCTATTGTTGTCACTGTTGTCATCATTTTTTGTTGAAAACAGATCTCTCTTGTAAATGAGTCCTCGAGGCTCAATGGGATTAACCTGCCTAAATAAAGGCTGAATGAACAAATGAATTTGATATAATTTGAATCATCCATATTTACATCTCTGTTTCACACATAAAAACATTTTAAAAAACAAACATACTTTTAAACACTTTACAAATGACTTTCAATTTTCATGTGAAGACTGCATAAGATTTGTATTTTACATGTTTCCCTTATGGTTGATTGTGTTTTTAGTTGTTTATTTTTTTTATTTGATGCTTTACAAATAGAAAAGTTTAAAAACTCCATCTCTGGTACCTCCGAGTGCACAGTAAACATGGAGCTTTTCAGTCTGGATGATGTAGCAGCATCTTTTGTTCATGTCCACTATCTCTTTGTACTAGAAAAAACCCAAACAAAAGAACAGTTTTTTGTTGTTGATTTTTTTTTTGCATATTTTAAGCTTTATCTGGACCCTGTCTCCAATAAAATGATAATTTGCTGAAATAGTTAATAAGTGAGATAAAAACATTTTGGGAAAATCTTTAGTCAAGCTTTATTCTTTCTACTAGGATATGCTGTTAAGTTGGATGATCTCTCCATCTAAAGGTCTGGTATGGGTATTACAATGTTTATATTGTCTCTTGTGGAAAGCAACAATCTAGAAACAGCTAAAAAATATCCATCCATCCATTAACTTTAACCACTTATTACTTTTCGGGTCGTGGGTGGTCACTGGTGCCCATGTCCAGCCATCACTGTGCAAGAGGCAGGGTATGGACAGGTCGCAAGTCCATCACAAGGACATATAGAGACAAATGAGACAGTCATTCACTCTTTCACTCGCACCTAGAGGCAATTTAGAGTTACTAATCAGCCTAACATGCATCAGGTGTAGTGTAGACTGGGCTTTTGTTTCAGGTCCAGTGACATTGTGACGGTTTGCTTACAGTGCTGAGACAATGTAATTATATAGTATAATCTGAACAAACAAACCAAAACAAAGTTTAAATAGTGTCATAAAAATTTATTTAAATATATAAAAATGTCCAAATATACTTCACATAAATAAAATAAAGAAAACAGTGCAGTTTTTAAAATGAAAAAATAATAAACAAACGTGTGAGTGTATAACCTTTGGAATGTTGTGATCTTTGCAACAACTGCATTGAAAGTTAGTCTAAAGTTTATGTTGGTGATCATTTTTTTTCTATATTAGATTTTGATTTGAAAGACACCCAAAAAACAAGTTGAGGGGATAAGAGCATATCCAAACCAGTGCTGCACTTCTCACCATGGACATACTCCAGATTGGAATAAGGTCCGGCCCCTCAAGGAGATCTATTCCAGAATATATGTTGTGCATCAAGTTGAACCCAACTATATCTAGTCGATACCTCTCAACCTCACACACAAGCTCAGGCTCCTTCCCCACCAGAGAGGTCACATTCCATATCCCAAGAGACAGATTTGGAAAGCCAGTGTCAGAGTGCCAAGGCCCCCGCCTTCATCTACTGCCCATGGCACCATGCACCTGACTCATATGACCCCTCCTGCAGGTGGTGAATCTACAGGAAGGCAGTATTTGGAATTGCTCTTTGTCTGGTCTGTCGACTAGAACCAATCTGCCATGGGAGAACCTAGCAGGGGTATATTTGCCCACGACAACATAGCTCCTGGGATCATTCAGGTGCACCAAGTACTCTACACCTATAAGGTGGCAATTCAAGGAGTAGAATGTTAGAAAATAATTTGGCATCTAAATTACTACGTCAAAATATCTTCACAAAACTTGTTTTTTTATATTTATTTTTGTTATTCCTATTTTCACTGTATTAATATTTTGTATTAAAGTAGAAAATGTGGAAAACACAAACAGTTTTTCTATTCTTATTCTTCTTGTTAGATGATTAAAAGAGTTTACAAGAGTTTTTCTGAACAAGCCATCTAATCTGATGTCAGCCCAGATGCAGTTTTGCTCTTACAACATTTTAGTTTTCCAGTTTTGTGCAGAAACTGTAGGGGTAAGATGAGGTTGCAGGGCAGGGAGAAAAAATAATCAGACGTCAACATACCACACTGCTGAAAGTATCCCATCTGGACTGAAGCAAGTAAAACACTGACAAGAATGTTTCCACCGAATCTGAAAACCAGTACTCCCAGTATGATCATAATGGTACAGAATGCCCGCTTGGTCTGGTCTGTGTGTTTTCTGACACCGCCTGCTGCTCCAGGCTTTGAATGGATTAGAGTGCGGAGAATAGAAACACTACAGAAAAACATGATAGCTAAAGCGGTGGGGACAAAACAGTACGACAAAATCAAGTACGAGAAAATTGAGATTAAAATATCAGAATAAAAATTGAATAAACTTGCAATCCCAAATGAAAGCAGCAAGACACAGGCAATGGTAATATTCCTGATTCGGATCCCATTGGCGTTCTTCAGGCCCAGGTAGGTGACAGGGTGAACGACGGCCAGGTATCGTTCCACACAGGTCAAGGTGTGAAACATCATCTGTCCAGAAAAACTGATGGGGTAAAAACGAATAGCCACCATCGCCATCGCTTTTAGATTTGAGTGAATACCAATAAAGGTGACGGTGAAGCCAAATATGTTAATCAGCTCTAGGAGGACCACGTGGAAGGTGAAGAGGTCGGAGTTGCTCATCAGTCTGCTCAAACCCTGCTGCCTCCACTGCTTGTATCCCAGGTACAGGGTGAAGGTGCACAGAGGAAGGATGACAGCCATGTTGGTCACAATAATAGTGTAGATAGTGTAGACACCACTCCTCGATTTAATGCAACTGTACATGTAATCAAAGCTACTCTGGAAATCCTGAGGGGGATGAGTAGCAGAAGAGACATTGAAGGATGAAGAGGAGTTAACAGCCATAACTACAAGGGTAGGAGGAATGGAGAAACAGAGCAAAGAGTTATAAACATTCGGAAAACATAGTGAGACAGTGCATTGATGTAAATACTTTATCAATAACAAAACACATTATTTATACCAATATTTTCAATTCATACTCGATTTTTAGGATTTTTAGGATACACTCGTCCCTCGCTACTTCGCGGTTTGACTTTCGCAGACTTGCTCTTTCACGGTTTTTCAAAATATGATAGGACATGACAAACAATTGGGTGATTTATACATGAGCTGTATGATTGGCATGGACTTTTTAATATAAATTACTTAAACTGATTTAGCACCTGCTGAACCTGTGTGCAACCCACAGGTACAGGGAGAAGATCCCTCCTGCAGCATGTCATGATCTCCGCTCTGCAGCAGAGAAGTGGAGATGGCCAAAAGTGCTGGCAGGTGGCAGAGAGTGAAGAAAATGACATGCTTGTAGAGCGTTAAGAGTTGAAAAACACTGTTTTAAACATTGCAAGAGTGTGGGAAGGGTATTATACACCTATGTATATATACATATATGTATGTATGTATATATACATATATATA
>JBBPBX010052110.1:0-24329 GCA_038048925.1 Garcialebias charrua
AGTTTAAGAAGAGTTATTTTTGTGTGTGTGTGTATAAAGTAAGAAGAGCATAATGAAAGTTTTATATGCCTGAAGTTGAATCAAAGTTCGGATGAGAACAGTCTGAACATGAATGGTCACGTCAGCAGGATTGGCACGCAGCAGCTCGTGACGTCAGAGGCGGACGCTCCTTTTTTGGTCAGAGCTCTCGCTTCTCTGGGGTTTTTTTTACGAGGGAAGGAGAACAGACAGAGTTCCAGTTGCTTCAGACGGAGGAGCTGCTTTTCTCTGGACCTGTCCTCTGCTTCAGAAGTGAACCTGACGGGATGTGGCAGACAGTGTGTCTCTGTGTGTGTCTCTGTGCAGTCCTGCTGTCCCGCTGCGTGTCCGGTGAGTCCATCACCTCCTCATGTCCAGCATGCGAATGATCTTCTGTCTGACCTCTGCTCAGGAACATGTTCTCCTCTGACTCCTGGTTCAGGTCCTAACTAACTAGTATTATTATTGTTATTATTATTGTTGTAGTTGTTTAGGGCTCATAATACATTTGAGGACATGCTTACTCTGCAGTTGTAAGAACAAAAGTGTTAGTATCTATATTTATCAGAGTATTTATTAAATTACTGTCATTACTTCATGTTTTTAATGAACAGAAGTGGGTGAGAAGAAACATGAGGACAGCTGGAAAAACAGGGTTTGTTAAAAATTCTGCAACAGAACTGTTCTGGGTCTGACAGATGTGTTTTAGGTCTGACAGATGTAGGGGCAGGAAAAAAATAAAAATAAAAAACACAAATAATCGAGATTCTTAGTCCTGGCGATTCAGAATCGATTCTAAAAGCCCCAAAATCGTTTTTTTTTTTTTTTACATTAAAACCCAAAAGATAAAGAAAATAAAACCATATCTCATAGTATATGAAAGAATACATAAAATGAAAGGTGGCAGAAAGAAGAAGAAATCTGACCCGAACCAGTGACCTCCAGGACCCGATAAGGATAAAGCGGGTAAAGATGATGGATAGATGGCTTTTGTTGAAAAGATTTACCAAACAAATCTTTTAAACAAAATCCATCCATACACATTTGAAACATGGATGAATGCAATATGATTTTGAAGTCTATTTTATTTTGAGTTAAATGTTTATGCAATACAGTAGGCTGAAATCTTTGTTTACGTTTGTATTTTGAATTATTTGTGATGGACTGGAGACATGTCCAGGGTGTCCCCTGCCTCTCGCACAGTGACTGCTGGATATAGGCACCAGTGACCTCCAGGACCCGATTAAAGCTGCTGCATTCTATTCATATACCCATCTGCTGTATTTATACTGTATTATTTGACATTATTAATGTTTGCTACAAGCATACATTATTGTTTTAAATAAATGTTTTATTTGTTTACATTATTGTTTAATCTTTTCATGATTTCAATTGAAAATTGTTTCAGAATCAAAATAGATCCTGGAATGAAAATTGTTATAGAATCGAAAATCAATTTTTAATCGAATCGGTGCATCAAAAATCGGAATCGAATCAATTCTCCAGACACTGAGAGATTCACACCCTTAGTTCTAGGTCTGACAGATGTGTTCTACAGTAGATCTGACAGATGTGCTCTAGGTCTGACAGATGTGTTCTAGATCTGACAGATGTGTTCTACAGTAGATCTGACAGATGTGTTCTAGGTCTGACAGATGTGTTCTAGGTCTGACAGATGTGTTCTAGGTCTGACAGATGTGTTCTACAGTAGATCTGACAGATGTGTTCTAGGTCTGACAGATGTGTTCTAGATCTGACAGATGTGTTCTACAGTAGATCTGACAGATGTGCTCTAGGTCTGACAGATGTGTTCTAGGTCTGACAGATGTGTTCTAGGTCTGACAGATGTGTTCTAGGTCTGACAGATGTGTTCTACAGTAGATCTGACAGATGTGTTCTAGGTCTGACAGATGTGTTCTAGGTCTGACAGATGTGTTCTAGGTCTGACAGATGTGTTCTAGGTCTGACAGATGTGTTCTAGGTCTGACAGATGTGTTCTAGGTCTGACAGATGTGTTCTAGGTCTGACAGATGTGTTCTAGGTCTGACAGATGTGTTCTAGTAGATCTGACAGATGTGCTCTAGGTCTGACAGATGTGTTCTACAGTAGATCTGACAGATGTGTTCTAGGTCTGACAGATGTGTTCTAGGTCTGACAGATGTGTTCTAGGTCTGACAGATGTGTTCTACAGTAGATCTGACAGATGTGTTCTAGGTCTGACAGATGTGTTCTAGGTCTGACAGATGTGTTCTAGGTCTGACAGATGTGTTCTACAGTAGATCTGACAGATGTGTTCTAGGTCTGACAGATGTGTTCTACAGTAGATCTGACAGATGTGTTCTAGGTCTGACAGATGTGTTCTAGGTCTGACAGATGTGTTCTAGGTCTGACAGATGTGTTCTAGGTCTGACAGATGTGTTCTAGGTCTGACAGATGTGTTCTACAGTAGATCTGACAGATGTGTTCTAGGTCTGACAGATGTGTTCTAGGTCTGACAGATGTGTTCTAGGTCTGACAGATGTGTTCTAGGTCTGACAGATGTGTTCTAGGTCTGACAGATGTGTTCTAGGTCTGACAGATGTGTTCTAGGTCTGACAGATGTGTTCTAGGTCTGACAGATGTGTTCTAGATCTGACAGATGTGTTCTAGGTCTGACAGATGTGTTCTAGGTCTGACAGATGTGTTCTAGGTCTGACAGATGTGTTCTACAGTAGATCTGACAGATGTGTTCTAGGTCTGACAGATGTGTTCTAGGTCTGACAGATGTGTTCTAGGTCTGAGAGGTGTTCTAGGTCTGACAGATGTGTTCTACAGTAGATCTGACAGATGTGTTCTAGATCTGACCGATGTGTTCTAGGTCTGACAGATGTGTTCTACAAGCCCAAAACCAGAAAAGTTGGCACGTTGTGCAAATCGCAAATAAAAACAGAATACAATGACTTGCAAATCTTTTTCAACCCATATTCAACTGAATAGAATGCAAAGACAATATATTTAATGTTCGAACGGAGAAACTTTATTTTGTTTTGCAAATAACCATTAACTTAGAATTCAATGGCAGCAACACATTGCAAAAAAGTTGGCACAGGGACATATTTACCACTGTGTTACATCGCCTTTCCTTTTAACAACACTCAGTAAACGTTTGGGAACTGAGGAGACCAATTTTTGAAGCTTTTCAGGTGGAATTCTTCCCCATTCTTGCTTGATGTACAGCTTAAGTTGTTCAACAGTCCGGGGTCTCCGTTGTCGTATTTTACGTTTCATAATGCGCCACACATTTTCAATGGGGGACAGGTCTGGACTGCAGGCAGGCCAGGGGAGGACCCGCACTCTTTTGCTACGAAGCCACGCTGTTGTAACACGTGCAGAATGTGGCTTGGCATTGTCTTGCTGAAATAAGCTGGGGCGTCCATGAAAAAGACGTCGCTTGGATGGCAGCATATGTTGCTCCAAAACCTGTATGTACCTTTCAGCATTAATGGTGCCTTCACAGATGTGTAAGTTACCCATGCCTTGGGCACTAATGCACCCCCATACCATCACAGATGCTGGCTTTTGAACTTTGCGCCTATAACAGTCCTGATGGTTCTTTTCCTCTTTGGTCCGTAAGACACGACGTCCACAGTTTCCAAAGACAATTTGAAATGTGGACTCATCAGACCACAGAACACTTTTCCACTTTGCATCAGTCCATCTCAGATGAGCTCGGGCCCAGCAAAGCCGGCGGCGTTTCTGGATCTTGTTGATGAATGGCTTTTGCTTTGCATAGTAGAGCTTTAACTTGCACTTACAGATGTAGCGACGAACTGTAGTTACTGACAGTGGTTTTCTGAAGTATTCCTGAGCCCATGTGGTGATATCTTTTACACACTGATGTCGGTTTTTGATGCAGTACCGCCTGAGGGATCGAAGGTCACGGGCATTCAATGTTGGTTTTCGGCCTTGCCCCTTACGTGTAGTGATTTCTCCAGATTCTCTGAACCTTTTGATGATATTACGGACCGTAGATGGTGAAATTCCTAAATTCCTTGCAATAGCTCGTTGAGAAAAGTTGTTCTTGAACTGTTCGACAATTTGCCCACGCATTTGTTCACAGAGTGGTGACCCTCGCCCCATCCTTCTATGTGGATGACTGAGCATGTCAAGGAAGCTGCTTTTATACCCAATCATGGCACCCACCTGTTCCCAATTTGCATGTTCACCTGTGGGATATTCCAAATAAGTGTTTGATGAGCATTCCTCAAATTTCTCTGTCTTCTTTGTCACTTGTGCCAGCTTTTTTGAAACATGTTGCAGGCATCAAATTCCAAATGAGCTAATAATTGCAAAAAATAACAAAGTTTACCAGTTCGAACGTTAAGTATGTGGTCTTTGCAGTGTGTTCAATTGAATATAGGTTGAAAAAGATTTGCAAGTCATTGTATTCTGTTTTTATTTGCGATTTCCACAACGTGCCAACTTTTCTGGTTTTGGGCTTGTAGGTCTGACAGATGTGCTCTAGGTCTGACAGATGTGTTCTACAGTAGATCTGACAGATGTGTTCTAGGTCTGACAGATGTGTTCTAGGTCTGACAGATGTGTTCTAGGTCTGAGATGTGTTCTAGGTCTGACAGATGTGCTCTAGGTCTGACAGATGTGTTCTACGTCTGACAGATGTGTTCTAGGTCTGACAGATGTGTTCTAGGTCTGACAGATGTGTTCTAGATCTGACAGATGTGTTCTAGGTCTGACAGATGTGTTCTAGGTCTGACAGATGTGTTCTAGGTCTGACAGATGTGTTCTAGGTCTGACAGATGTGTTCTACAGTAGATCTGACAGATGTGTTCTAGGTCTGACAGATGTGTTCTAGGTCTGACAGATGTGTTCTAGGTCTGACAGATGTGTTCTAGGTCTGACAGATGTGTTCTAGGATCTGACAGATGTGCTCTAGGTCTGACAGATGTGTTCTACAGTAGATCTGACAGATGTGTTCTAGGTCTGACAGATGTGTTCTAGGTCTGACAGATGTGTTTTAGGTCTGACAGATGTGCTCTAGGTCTGACAGATGTGTTCTAGATCTGACAGATGTGTTCTAGGTCTGACAGATGTGTTCTTAGATCTGACAGATGTGTTCTAGGTCTGACATGTGTTCTAGGTCTGACAGATGTGTTCTAGGTCTGACAGATGTGTTCTAGGTCTGACAGATGTGTTCTAGGTCTGACAGATGTGTTCTAGGTCTGACAGATGTGTTCTAGGTCTGACAGATGTGTTCTAGGTCTGACAGATGTGTTCTAGGTCTGACAGATGTGTTCTAGGTCTGACAGATGTGTTCTAGGTCTGACAGATGTGTTCTAGGTCTGACAGATGTGTTCTAGGTCTGACAGATGTGTTCTAGGTCTGACAGATGTGCTCTAGGTCTGACAGATGTGTTCTAGGTCTGACAGATGTGTTCTAGGTCTGACAGATGTGTTCTAGGTCTGACAGATGTGTTCTAGGTCTGACAGATGTGTTCTAGGTCTGACAGATGTGTTCTACAGTAGATCTGACAGATGTGTTCTAGGTCTGACAGATGTGTTCTAGGTCTGACAGATGTGTTCTAGGTCTGACAGATGTGTTCTAGGTCTGACAGATGTGTTCTAGGTCTGACAGATGTGTTCTAGGTCTGACAGATGTGTTCTAGGTCTGACAGATGTGTTCTAGGTCTGACAGATGTGTTCTAGGTCTGACAGATGTGTTCTAGGTCTGACAGATGTGTTCTAGGTCTGACAGATGTGTACTAGATCTGACAGATGTGACAGAACATCTGCATCTCATACCAGATGTCTGCACAGCGTCAAACAGGAATCAAATCACACAAAAACACAAACAGTAGTTCCTCCATGACTGCTGGGGTTTGCGATAGATGAAAAACTGTAAAGAATGAACGCTATATTTATTTTACTATTTATATTTAAGGCTTTATAAACTCTTCCCACACTTTTTCTCTAACAATTTTCTAAACTCTTAAATCTACGTCATTTTAACAACATACGTATATGTACTGTACAGTACTGTACTGCAACATTTTTTATTAGGGTACTCACCAGCTCTGCAGAGCAGCAGCTGGGTTCCAGATCGGCAGAACTACCGGTACCATACCAGACCATTTTATTTATAAAGCACTTTAAACAGGAACAAGGCCAAACCAAAGTGCTGAACAAACAAACAAACAAACAAACAAACAAACAAACAAACAAACAAACAAACAACAGGCAACACACACAATGAAGTACAACATGAAGACCTACCTGCACTAATGAAGCAGGTTGATGTGTGTGTGGATAATGTTGAAAAATGCTGCTGCCAGAGTTTTAACTGGAGTTACTGGGAGAGATCATCTCTCTCCAGTTTTAGTTTCTCTTCATTGGCTTCCTGTCAAATCCAGAATAGAATTCAAAATCTTAGTTCTAACATACAAAGCTCTCAACAACCTAGCTCCATCTTATGTTACAGATATTATTGTTCCATATTTTCCTAACAGAGCACTTCACTCTCCGACTGCAGGTTTACTTGTGGTTCCTGGAGTTTACAAAAGCAGAACGGGAGGAAGATCTTTCAGTTCTCAGGCTCCTCTCTCCAACTTCCAGTTTCTGTCCATGAGGCTGACACATTGTCCAGTTTTAAGACTTTCCTTTTTGATGAATCCTATAGTTAGAGTCAACTTGTTATGCTGCTATAGGATTACAGTATACTACTGGAGGACAAACTGACCTACTTCCCTTAAATGAATTGTTACAATTTAATAGTTTTCATTTGATACCATTTCTATCTTAACATGTGATTCTTGACCTGCCATTGTGTATCTGTTCCTCTCAAAACCAGCTGGTTGAAGCAGATGACGCTTGTCCTGAGTCTGGTTCTGATAAATGTTTCTTCCTCATGAGGGAGTTTTTCCTTTCCACTGTCGCCTTCATGCTTGCTCAAGATGAGAGTTCTGTGATGGAGTAAAACTCAGAGCAGTCTGCTCCTCAGATAAATAATGTTAAATTATTATTTTTATACATAAATGTTTCTGTTCATTGTCCTGAGATGATTCTGTTTTGACTTGGAAATATAGAAATAAACTGAATTGGATCATTGAGCTTCTGGATTTTTTTTTTTACTTTCCTGCCAGTTCTGTGATCTTAATAGATAGATGTTACTTCTGACTTTGCGTTGCAAAACTTTCCCTCCAGTTTGGCAGGAAGCAGCGTCTGGAAGCACTGTTGGATTCTGTGTAGTGTAGTTATTTTGACTTGCATTACAGTGTAGGCTTATTGAAAGAAAACTACAAAATAGTGGCGCCTGTCCAAAGTATTTTTTCATTAACTTTTTATCCCGTACCATCCCAATCACATGAGTAGAATTAAAGTTGACAATCGTGCTCAGTGTACAATTACGTTGAAAAACCACCAAAGTTGAACCGCGAAGTATCGAGGGACTACTGTACAGGTAGTCCTCGACTTAGCGCATCGACATACGAGGTTCCGGACTTACGAGCTGACTAACGAACAGTAAAGTTGTACAGAACATACAGAAAATACAGCACTGGTATGTGTTTTTAGATGAAAGTGTGTTAGCTAACAGTTTGTAAACAAAGTTCTGAGCATGTTTATGAACTAGTATGTACGTTTGTGTTGAAAAACGTGTGTTCGTAGTAGCGCTAGCATACATTTTCCGACTTACGACCAAAAAGCCGGACTTACGAGCGACACGTGTTTCGGGTTCCGACATACGAATTTTCGTCTTACGAGCGATTCGTAGGAACGGAACTCGTCCGTAAGTCGGGGATCACCTGTAGACTGATGAGAGAGTCCAGGCAGGAGGTTCTGAGTCCAGGTTCTGAAGCCGAACAAAGAAACCTTTTTTTAATTAAAGTGTGTCATCTCATATAAACTGAAATCTTGTCCAGTGTTCATGTCACGCCTCAAACAACTTTCTGGATGTGCAGGTTTGTACCCGGTGGCCCACAATGTCTCCTGGAAGTCCACCAACTTCAAGACGGTCCTGAGCTGGGAGCCCAGACCGTCAGCAGAGTACTCGTACAGCGTGGAGTTCTCCCAGTAAGTCCTCCAGCAGCTCCACCTCAGGGTCTCCAGTGACCAGTTCATGACAATGTGTCCAGTGGTTGGTGAGATATTTTGCTAACAGACGTTTGTGTGTACTTGTCATAGGGTTGGAGGGGACAAGCAGAGACTCCGTCACTGCACCCGGTCCAGCGCCACCGTCTGTGACCTGTCTGCCTCTCTGACTGACCCGTCGGCCTGCTACACGGCAGACGTCCTGTCTGAACCCCCGCTGGGGGCCACGTCGGACCTCGTAGAGTTCCCCCACACCAGCTCCTCGTCCTTCTGTCCCCACAGAGACAGTAAGTCCTCTGAATGAGTCCATGTCCAGCACAGAGTTCTGTTTTCACACGAGTCCGTCAAGTCTGGACCCAGAGGGTTCTAAAGGTTTTACTGCACCTGGCACTGGTTTTATGTTGGTCCCAGAACCCCTGAGGGGTCAGCGCTTCTTCAACTGTTTGAGTCAGACAATGAAGGACGTCCAACGGGACAAAAACTGATTTATATTAAAATATTTAAAATGTATATAAAACAGGTGTTAAATGTTTATGAAGACCCCAGAAGACAACACTTGGTGTCCCCATCTTCTGCAGTAGGACAAGCGTCAGGTCTATTCAGGTCCATGTCCACCATCCTGGTCCATCTCTGGACTTTTTGTCCATTCAGGATCAAGCGCCTGTAGCTCCCTCAGGTTGGACGGTGCTGTTTGTGTCCAACAATCCATAAATCAGACCAGAGGTCTGGACTTTGACTGGACCATTACCTGGTTCTCCTTCAACCAGTGTAGAGTTCTTCAGCTCGGTTCAGGTCATTGTCCTGCTGGAAGGTGGACTCTGTCCCAGTCTCAGATCTCTGGAAGACAAGTTCCTCTTCAGAGTTTCCCTGTGTTTACTCCATCCATATTCCCTGACCAGTTTTCAAATTTAATGAAACCCCACAGCATGATGCAGCCGCCACCATGCTTCACTGCAGGTATGGTGTCCCCAGCGTGACGAGAGGGGCTGGATCTGTGTCAGACATGATGTTTGCTCTCATCTGACAGGTCTCTCTGCTACAAGTTTGGTGTAGAAACTCCAAACAGTCCATGTAGACTGGTCCTCCGTCTTCCAGCTCCATCAGGGTTACACTTGTCTTCCTGGATGTCTCCCTGTGGGTTTGGGTGGGCCACCCTGTTTGAACTCACCTCAGTTTATTTATGTAGCACCAAACCTCAACAGAAGTCATCTCAGAGCACTGAACAGGAACAATGAGTAAAGTTCTCCATCGAAGGAAACAGCAGATTGTGTTGGATCTTCACTTCATCACAGTCACAGTCACAGCAAGCACAAAGGAGACAGTGGGAAGAAAAAACTCCCTTTGAGCAAGAAGAAACCTACAGCAGAACCAGGCTCAAGACGAGCGGCCATGTGCTTCGACCGGCTGGGTTTGAACGGTTGTGGTCACATGATCCTTTGTTTCTAAATAAAGGAATGCTGCGGGACGTTCAGGATTCTGGGACATTTGTTTCAATTACAAACTTCAAAACTAGTTTGGATAAGTCCTTGGTCTTCATTAAGCCTTGGTGAAGAGCTATTGTATTTTTTTTGTATTGTATTGTATAATTTTATTCATTTCATATTAAAAACAATGACAAATTTTAAAACGAAAAAATTACACAAAAACATAAAAATGAAAGGAAGCAGAAGAAGAAAACATTTCTTATCATATCTGCTCCTTATCAAACAATCAATTCACCAGCATGAACAATCAATTCAAACATAAATATACTTATTTGTAATACAAAAGTACTGTATACAGTCTCATCAGAAATATAGTCACAACAAAATATTTAATATAATTTGTTAAATTAGAATCAACTTAAATGTAACTCTTCAATAAAATAGTTTTAATCCTTTCCTTAAATATTAGTATGGACTTCACATTTTTTACATTGTCCTCTAGACCATTCCAAAGATCAATTCCTCTTATTGTAGTAGACCTACCCTTTAAACTGGTTCTAAACTTACAACATTTCTGTTCCCTTTAAATTATAGCAACTAATCCTTTTCACAAAATAGGTTTGAATATTAGATGGTAGTGAGGAAGTATGAGCCTTATACATAAGAAAAAGAATATTTTAATCAACCAAATCATAAAACTTGAGTGATTTCAATTGACAAAATAGAGTATCAGAAGGATGACAATAAGATTTCCTCATTATAATTCTTACAGCTCTTTTTTGCAAAATAAAAATAGGCTTGGCTGTTGTCCTACATGCTGTACCCCAAACATTTACACAATAAATTAAATGCGGAACTATAATCGTGTTATAAAGCAAGTGTAAAGCAGTATTATTTAACAAATCCCGTACTCCATACAATACTGCAATTGACTTAGACATTTTAGTTTTAACAACAGATATATGCTGTTTCCAAGATAGGAGCTGAAGTACTGCAGGTACCAGAGCAGGTGAAAGGATGCTGAGACCATCAGACCCTTGAAGAGCTTCTTTAGCCCCAACACCCACACACACATTTATATATATTTTAGGCCAGGTGAGCTGCTAGTTTGAAAAAACTTCAGCAGTTTTACTTTTTAAAGAACTTTAAACAGACGAGTCTTGTAAAGTTCTCACATTCTTTCTCTGACCTGGAAGAGATGAGTCAGAGAACTTGCTGTCTCAGAGGAGTCAGGATCAGAGAAGTGTAAAAGTCCTGAGCAGAGACTTCTTCAGACCAGAGTCCATCTTGTCAGCGGTTCTTCTGAGGTGGTCAGGGACGGGTTCTTCTTGTCCTCAGGCTGGTCACCTCAACAGTGAAGGAACACACAGTCCACCTGAACCGGACCACTCCTCCTGTTCTGCTCTTTAATGACAGTGAGATGTCACTGTAACATTCAGTCCTCCATCTTCAGGAGATACAACATAAACCTGTTAATGAAGCAGCAGAACTTTTCGCTGAACTCTGGAGGAAACAGAACTTCTGCTCTGAGTCGACATATTAACGATGACCCGTGCTGTGCTCTCCTCAGCTGACATCAGCCAGCCGGACTTTGTGATGAAGGCGGGCGAGGACCAGAGGACGGTCCTTCTGCACGTCACCGACCCGGTCACAGCGCTGTTCAAAGATGGCCGCCAGCTGAGCGTCAGGGACGTGTTCGCTGAGCAGCTGCAGTACAGAGTCACCTACAGGAAGAACAAGAGCTCCGGGAAGGTGAGCACAGTGCTTTTATTTTGTAGGGGAACCTTATATAACTATCCGCTGCCGAGGGTTTGAAGAATGAAATGTCTCTGCATGTGTGTGTTAGCAAAATATCTGGTCTGGATCAGACTGTCATGGTGTCTGCTCGGTTCTGTTCTGCAGAAAGTCCTGGACTCTGGGAGCAGCGTGATCGAGCTGACGGGTCTGGACCCAGGGGAGAGTTACTGCTTCAGCGTCCAGGTCTTCCTCCCCCACCGAGAGCACAAGCAGCTGGGGGACATGAGCCACACTCGGTGCTCCTCGAGTGACTCGTCCATCACCAAAGGTCAGCTCGTCTTCCTCTCATACAAACAGTCCAGGTCTGAACAGAACCGACCAGAAACTGCTGCTGGAGCAGAACTCTTTGGTGCTGGTGAGAACAGGCTGAGACCAGGACCAGGTCAGGAGTCCGTTAGGAGACAGAAACAAAACTGTGCTGAACAGCAGGTGTTGTAAACCAGGAGGTTCTGATGAGAAACGGGCTCCTGGAACCAGACCTTTAAAGAGTGACTCACCCCACTGTGAAACGGTAACAAAGTGGGAGTGTCAACAGACACCGCCTAAAGGAGGGGGAGGTGGGTGGGGGTTGAGCGAGGAGGTGTGGCCAGGACAAGAGACCGTTAATGTTTCTGAATGTTAAAATTACATTAGTAATAAACAACAAGCAACAACAAAGAATACTTACGTACCTGAAACAAAAGGCGTAAAAAAAATACTACAAGGTATGCCGTGACCGGGGATCAAACCTGGGTCCGTCGGATCCCAAACCCGCTCCTACACCACTGCCCCAACTTGGCATTCATGCATTACTCATCCATCGCACAATAAGAAAACAAATACAACCAAATAGTTTCGATGAAGTGAAAAGTATTCTTAAAATAAACAAGTTAAAATATACAAATAACTAGTGCCATTCCGAAAACTATAATATGCTTTGTTGCAGAGCTCTTCCGGAGTGCAATGTACCACTTCCATATAAGGTATGAACTGCAGCGAGGACCTTCTCATCTCTGCAGGGGATTGGCTCTGCTTGAACCACTTTCGTGACGACAGAGTGAGAAAACACGTCAGAGTGAGAATCCTAGACCAATAAGAAAATTAGGGTGCAATACATCTGTTCAACCCATAGGGTTACCGAAAACACGTTTTTGGACCAAATATTGCCGATTTAAACTAATATGCACAAGAACATGAAAATTAACACAGACATAGTGCTATATAGCATTTTACACACATTCTAGGGAGTTTATCAGATAAAAAAAAGTAAATTTTGAGTTTAGTTCCTCTTTAAGGATGAGCAGACTCAGAGAGAGGGGCTGGATGGAAGGAACTCCAAGACCCAAATCCAGATCGACCCACAAACAACCTCAGAACCAGTGTTCTAACACAGACCATCTCTGGCCGCTGTGGTGTAGAGGTAGGGCAGCCGATTTGGGACCAGAAAGTCGCAGGTTCAACTCCCCACCATGCCTACATGTCGTGGTGTCTCTGAGCAAGACACCTAATCCCTGCTGCTCTCCGGGTGCTTACACGGCTGCCCAGTCTCCACCTGGATGTGTCTCAGGTGTGATAGGTTCAATGCCGAGAATGATCTTTGTCATTGTGTAGAAACACACAATGATGACATCACATGGTTGACGAGTTCAAAAAACTAAAAACTGTAGAAACATTTCGTCTTTCACCTGAAAGACTTCTTCAGTCGGCTTCAGTAGCTCTACCTGATGTTAAAAAAAACTGTGATGCTCCGTGGCTCGTGTGCACTTTAGGATTTTTCTAACTCTAATGTTGTTCTTGTTGGAAAAAAAACCTTTGTTTCTGTGGAAGAAAAGTTCAACAAATAAAGTTTGACTGAACCTCGGAGCAGCTGGGAGGGGTCAAAGGTCAAAGTACATGGATTTCGTCATCATTATGCAGAGACAAAGATTGTTCACAAGCTGTCAATCAAGGCGTGGACGTCCCCGCAGGTTCACCCTGAAGGTCAGACCGTGCAGTGCTCAGAGAAATACGCTCCAGCTCAGACTCTACAGGCCTGTCAGCAGGTCAAAGGTCATCGCCTCTTTACTCTAAAACATGCCAGCACGACTTGGTTTCGTAAAGTTTCATTTGAACGAACCACTTCTGGACCAACGTCCTTTGAACAGATGAGACCAAAAAAACAACAACTGTTTACCCAGAATGCACTGCAGTCACACGGTGGTGGTATGAAGTGAAATGCCGTGGCGATCGTTCCCTGAACGTGAACTCGTGGTCTGACAGCGTTTCTTTGTGTTTGCAGAGTATTCTCTGGGCGTGGTTGCCGGTGGCGTGCTCCTGGCGGTCCTGCTGACGGGGCTGATGATCGGACTCACAGTGATCTGCTGCAGACGCAGGAGGAGGAAGGCTGTCCCACTGCGCGGTGTATAAAGGGTTCCTATGGCACTGACTCCTTTAGTTTCTGTGAAACGGTTTAAAACACTGACATGAGTTAGATTAAATTGAATGATTCTCCTGCTGAGTGGTACGATGACTTTATATTATTCGCTTTATTTAAATGGTGTAGGATAATACTTGGGATTTTGTACGTTTTATTTGTTGCTGAATTAACATTTATTTTTGTAAGTGATGCTTAATTTATTTCTTCTAAATGAACAGAATTATTCCCCCTGAACTTTTAGAAGTTATTTTGTTTTGGTTTGGTGTAGTACATAATTTTATAGTTATGTGATTAAGTGTCCTTGGGTGTCCTGCAGGCGCTTTTAAATACAATGATTATTATTATTTTAAGACATCTGACAATGCTGTTTTGGATTTAATTAAAATGATTTGTTGTATCACGTGCTGCAGCCATTATTATTTATTAAAGCACAACTACTGGTCCTGTACTGAAATGACCTCACTTTGGTCCGATCGTTCCTTTAACATATGTCTACTGAAGATCCTGGACTAAAAATGTCCCAGAGACGTTCAGGTCATCGCTGATGATAGCACCAGTCCTTCAGGCAGTTGTCATCCAAAGGTTTTCTCGGTTCTGTTCTGCGGACTTTGGGCTGTGATCCAACAGAACTTTTCTTCTCATGGATCATTATGTAACCGGATAAAGCCTTTAATCTTATTTTGACCCCAAAACAGACAAGAGGTTCAATAAAACTGCAATTTGATGCTGGAACAAAGGTTTGAAAATGTTATAATTATTTAAAACACATTATTTAACTTCTTCATTTAACATTTATGGACATGATGTTTGTAAAGAATATAATGAGTTATGTTATTGAACCTTTTACATATATATGTAATTTATCATTTTCAACAGAAAATTTCCAGAAAATATGAAAATAGCAAAGATAGTTCCTTTTTATTAGAATGGTGAGAAATGTGTGTTCACTAATTACAGACCAATATCTATGTTATCACAGTTTTCAAAAATATGAAAGAGAAATTATTTGTAACCAGATTAGATAGATTTATAAACAGAATATTATAAGTAATAGCCATTAGCCAATATGGGTTTAGAGCAAATAATTCAACATCAATGCTCTCATGGAACTAATAGAAGAGATAACAAATGCTGTTGATAAAAACAGTATTGTGTTAGTGTTTTTGTTGATTTAAAAAAAGGCCTTCAACACTACTGACCACACCATTCTCCTTGAAAAATGAACAAATATGGCGTTAGAGGATTAGCACTACAGTGGGTATTCAGTTATGTGAATAATATGAGACAGTTTGTACAGGTAAACAATGTAAGATCTGAGTTTTGTGTTAATGGATGTGGTGTCCCTCAAGGCTCTGTGTTGGGGCCAAAGTTGTTTATTTTGTATATGAATTATCTGGTTGATGTGTCAGGGCTTTTGAAGTGTGTTTTATTTGCAGATGATACATTTTTTGTTCGGGTGAAGATATTGAACGGATGTTAGAGATGATATAGGCAGAATTCGTAAAAACACAAACTTGGTTCCAACTTCATAAGTTATCATTAAATTTAGAAAAACAAACTACATGATATTTAGTAATAGAAATAAAATTATTGAAGTCCCATTTAAAATTGACAGTATTGAAATTTATAGAGTTAAAGAGATACAATTTTTGGGTGTCATTATTGATGAGAAGCTGACATGTAAATCTCATGTAAATTACTTAAGAATAAAAATAGCAAAATCAATTACATTACTGAATAAAGTAAAATAATTTTTGAATGACAAAGCTTTGTATACATTGTATAAAGTAATTATTATTCCATATTTAGTCTATTGTATTGAAGTTTGGGGAAAAGCATGCAAAACAATTACAAACCCTATTTTCAGTTAACAAAAAAAAGAGCTATAAGAATTATTAGTAGGAAGTGCTATGGTCACCCAACAAATATATTATTTCATCAGTTGAAATTATTAAAATGTTATTTGGTTGAATATAGTATTTTACAAGTCATGTATAAAGCTCATAAAATACTACCCCCAAATATTCAATAAAAATTTGTTTAAAAAGAGTCATTACATGTACAGGTATAACCTTAAGATAATGTAAATGTTTGTAAAACCTCCATTTAGAACTATCTGAAGGAGCTGAGTTGTAATTTAGAGAACAGGATTGTGGAATTGACTTGATGATATCACTATAAACATTTCTAAATCAAATTTATATGTTTAAAAAGATGATTAAGTTAAAATTGTTAGGAAGGTATGGTGCCATGTGAAGGATGCCTAATATTTTAGTTTTCACATTGGTGATGTTCAAGCCTAAGTTGTAGTTTTTTTTTTTTAAGAAGGGGCAGATACAAGATTTTTTTATTCAATGTTTTTTTTCTTTTTGATGAATTTGTTTTATTTTAAATGAATAAATAAAATAAATAAATTTATACTGAAGTTGAAAACCCAATTAATGCAACAAGTGAATACTGTACTACTCGGTCAGCCCACTGTAGAAACGTGCAAACATTAATCTGAAAGTTTTGAGGAAAAAAACACACAAATGTCTTTAGGCTTTAGCCTCAGGTAAATAAATAAATAAATACCAAACGTCCACAGACTCTCAGAGGAAGACGTTTTAATGAAAACTGTTCATCTAACAATTATACACGTTTATATTCCATCATAATGCCATTATTATTATTCATATAAAAACAGTTAAGGCTGGTTTACATTTTCAAAATAAAGTTACCATAAAGTCCATTAGACACATCAGGATCTGAGTAAAGATGGAGGAGTTACATATTTCTACACAAAATGCACTTTAAATCGTTTCAACCCACCCATCAGCAGCTTCTTTATTTATTATGATTTAAAATGTCTCATCAGCTTTAAATATGTCTTTATAACTCCATCTTCAGACTGCAGCAAACAATCAAAGAAGTATTTAGTTTATAATAAAGAACCACCTGGAGCTGAATTGTTTTAGCTGGAAAATATTTTTTAAAATCACTTTTTATACAAATAAACTCGGAACTTAAAGAAGTCCAGCTCTGCCTGGAAAAAATATAAAAGTTAGCATCTCCATTAAAGCTTTGGAGAGAAGACAGTTCTTTTATTATCCTAAGATTGATAAATAAATAAAAAAAAAAGTATGCGTGTCCCAATAGTTACTGGTATTTTTTTTTCCAGATGGAGTACAAGTACTTCAGTTTGGGAACTTGTCAATACTGAGTACCTATACAGAGTAGTAGTTGGTACTTCAATGTTACAGAGCGACTATAGAAACACAGTAAACAGTCTGGTGTCCTAACATCACCCGTTTAGCTTCAAATGTCTCCAAGCTGTGGACATTTTTGTCCTCAGATACTTGTGAAGGGGAAAAGGAAATGACATCACCAAGCATGAAAGTGGTATTGGTCTGAAGCATCGGTATGACTTTACAAGTATGAGGCTGTGGTGTCCTGACATGTATACTAGTACCAGTATTGGGACACCACTAAAACTGAGTTGTTTGAGGTTTCTTTAAGGTGTAGCTCGTTGGTGTTGGAGTGACTGGAGCCAAAACAAACAGGTCTCTTCAGGTGAGAAGTCTGAAACTGTTGAAACTGGACTAAACTTCATGTTTCATCATGTGAGACCAGTCTGCCTCATGCAGTCACTGAAGCTGGGAAGTCTCTGGAAGAGTTCTAGAGAATCATATCAGGATGAAGGCAGGATCTGACTGCTGGGGACGGAGGCTCCAACACGTCTAAGGGCTTTCCCAGGGCTTCTCCACATCCCCGTGCAGGTCACAGGAGCTTGAATTTGAACACATTCATAAGATGTGTGAGACATTTTTCTCTCAAGAGTGTCATCGTGGATGTCTGAGGAGCGCAAGCAGTTCTCTGACAAAACACAGTTCAGATAGTGATTGAAAACTAGTCCGAATGTGCCAGTCATCAGGTCTACCGTAGATTAAATCATAAACGATGGGGCAGTTGCTGAGTTTGGAGGACCACAGAATAACGTGCACGGCCATGAATACAGTATGATGAACCGTGCACCAAAAGCAGGACGGAGTTTTCTAAACCTGTCTGTGCTGCTCAAACAGAGACAGCTACAGCAGCGCCTGGTGTCCAACAGCTCACAGAGCTACTGGCTTTAGTCTACAGTTTGTAGTTATATAGAAATATTTTAAGGTTTGTTGCTGAGAACAGAAACCAGCCTCATACATGTTTAACATGCTAACATCTCCAACGCGTGCCTCAAACCAGCTTCACAACTGCAGGAAAACTCAACTTTCGATAATCTCTGGAAACAGCAGCACTTGCGTCTCAGACTCATTCAATGTGTACCGGTAGGTTTGAAGTGTTTCCTGAGGACAAAGTGTTTTGTTTAGCTCCTTGAAAATCCATCTAGCTTTCATCAGGACTTGGTCTAAAAATAAATATTCAGAAAAGCAAGGTGCAAAAACAACAAAGCAGTTCTAAACACAAACCATTTGCCGTTATTATTTTATTTGGAATGATATGAACTAACTGCCCCCAAACTGCTGCTAACATTAAAATAGTTCAGCCTCTGCAGGTGTGGAAAAGACTGTGCAGAGAGAGTGATGAGGATCAGTCTTGTTTTATGAAGGGAATGACAGAGGGCCAAACACACCACCCTGAGGTGCCCCTTCGCTCAGAAACCTGTGCAAGCACCTCCACCTTTACTCAAAACACCTAACAAGTGAAACACAACCGTTTAATTTGACCTAACCCCAAAACAGAATTAAGAATCCTCCTGATTAGACAGAATTAAAGTTAAATAAACAGAAAACACAACAAAGTGATAAATGATTAAAACCATTATTTTCTAGTTTTAGTTCTTTGAGTGCAAACAATGAAAGGATGGTTTGAAACAAAACAGTGCAGGCATGGCTCTGATCAGCTGCCGTTTTAGGAGCCAAACTCTACAGTCTCCTCAGTGATGGGCTTGAACTCGTAGTTCCCTCGGCCGTCCATGTGAAGGTAGAACTTCATGACACAGAAGAAGGAGGAGTTAGATAAAAGCAGCACAGCTCCCACATGTACAACTGGGTCAAACTGAGGCTTCTACATGACTAGACATGAGTAGAACGTGAGTTATAAAGGTATAGAGCAGTAAAAACATCACAGATGATCTGTGTTTGACGTCAGATTACCTTGTGGTGTTTCCAGAGGGACTTTCTGTGGGACACTGTGAACAAGGTGATGCCCACCTAAAAAAATAAACGATTTAAATAAATAAATACCATACTTCACAGGTATTCATACCACACCATATCAGAGGTCAGGTTTAATGGTCCCTGTCGTGTTCCAGACAAAACTGCATACCAGAACAAAACAGTTTCTTCAGCTGACTGCAGAGGAAAATACAGAAACCACTGCCAGCTGCTCAGAGGTACACATCTGTCATTTAGCTCCGATTAAATAACATTGAGTGATTGTGGCACCATGATGGTCTAATAAAGCTTGTGTAGCCCTAACCTGACCAGGTGGGCTCATCCAGATCAAGTTGAACTACATTAAAACAGGTTCCTAAAGAACAGAACTCTGGTTGGACTGACAGGATGTTCCTGCGGGCCTCGTGTCAGACAGATGTCAAAGTCAAGTCAAAGTCAAGTCAAAGTCAAAGTCAACTTTATTGTCAGAACTGCAATATGTACAGGACATACACAGGATTGAAATTGTGTTTCTCTCAGTCCCTCGGCGCAACAGTAACCATCTAAACACTAAAACACTGAAACATTTAATAAACATAAGCATAAATAGTAAAAGTGTAACACTGTCCTGAGTTTTTGCATAGTAGTATAAATAATAATAATAATAGTAGATGTGCAGTCCTACCGTCCTGCAGTGGCTGTAGATGTAGTCCTCCACATCAACGCTCACAGCGCTCGTGCACTCATCCAGAATGGCAAACTGGGGCTTGTGGTAGAACAGTCTGGCCATCTGCATCCAGACACACGAGGAACGTTAGAATGAAGCGTAACTCAGAGTTCAGATCAGAGCCCTGCTCACACAGTGCAACACTAAACGCTTTACAGCAGATATAAAACCAAACAGAAGAAAACAGCAGCTTTAGAGTCGTAAAAGGAGAACACGATGACTGGAATGAATTTTGAATTCTCTTGAGATGTATTTTTATGTAAACATCCTTCTTCCCGCTCTTCATTGCTCCATATCTGAGATGTTTCCTTTAGGACTTCTCTTGGATTCTTTACAGAGTATGGGATGGGAAGGACTCTCAGCTACTACCACATCAAACCTCAGCTCAGTATCTGTAAAAGTGGCTCAGCAGAGACTCAGCAGTAACAACACAAATGAGTAACTCAGCCACTGAGATACTCATTTTTGTTGTTACTGTGGTCACTTGGTTTTGGTGGCCATCTTAACTTGTGCTGACTAACAGTTGATCAGTTGTAGACGTTCAAGAACAAATTGAGAATTTCAGTAAACATGTCTAATGGTTCATTAAATATTTTGCTAATACTGATGACAAACAAACCCACAAACAGACAAAACACTATTTCCCTTTATGCCTTTGGTTGTAGGCTATATTGGACTGAAGTAACACCAATGGTAAAAAGAGCCCATGATGTTCTCTAAGCTGTTCGTTGAACTACACTCTTCTGGACAGAGATCTCTGAGGTTGTTCCTGAGATCTGTTGGAGCCACTCTTCCAGTTTGGGGGTCACAGCTTGTAAATAAGTCCTCGAGGGTCAGTGGGATTAACCTACGGAAGGGCATTGCATTCAACCATGAAAATATTTTTTTGGAGCTTATGTAGTAAAAACGTGATAATTATGTAGTAAAAACGTGATAATTATGTAGTAAAAACGTGATACTAAGTAGTAATAACGTGATACTAAGTAGTAATAACGTGATACTATGTAGTAAAAACGTGATACTATGTAGTAAAAACGTGATAATTATGTAGTAAAAACGTGATACTAAGTAGTAAAAACGTGATACTATGTAGTGAAAACGTGATACTATGTAGTAAAAACGTGATAATTATGTAGTAAAAACGTGATACTAAGTAGTAAAAACGTGATACTTATGTAGTTAAAATGCGATAACAATTCAGGAGGAGCGTTTCCTTTAAATAGAGTAGACCTGCAGACTTCTACATATATCAGATGGGACAATGGTTAAGACCGTTGCCTTTCATGCAGATGACGCAGGTTCGAGTCCAACCTGGTCTGACTGATTTTTTTTTTTTCTTCTTTGGATTATTTATATAATAATATTTATGCTGAAAATACTTTGCTTATCAGCGTGATTGGGGTGTAATGTGGTTAAGTGACGTCTTAATTTATTAGGCTTCATGCTGTCCGCTGCTAATATTTTAAGACATAACAGACACACCGGTCTTTCCTCATCTCCCACCTTCGTCACAGTGAAGCCAAGGCTAAATACGCTTTCTTATTATCTTCGTCTGTCTTCGCCTTTCTTTTCATCCCTGTTAAATATTTCTCCATGCTGTATCTTCACTGCACTTTCTAAAACTTCTCATGCGCTGCTGTGGCTTCTTACTCTGTGAAAAAACTTCTGTGCGCTCAGTCTGACAATAACAGCGCCACTGCCCCTACTGGCGCGGATGTGTAATTACACTTACCATTTCATACAGTTCAATACAGTATTACAAACCTATCAAAAGTAATGGCAAAAGACTGAAAATAGTTTATATATTTACAATAAATGCATGTACAAATAAGCTAACAGGGAGTGCCTGTATGTTGTTGTTTTTTTAATTTCGTTTTACGCAAGTTGAAGCAGTTGAAAGACTTCAGCTTTAGGGCTTAAAATTTGTTTACAGAACTCCTTTGGTTTTTTTATTTTTTTTTATTTTTTGGATGTGGGGCCCACATCCGATTGGCGGGCAGGAACATCTTGTGAAGGTCTCCCAAGAAGCAGTACGCTTGTAAACATGTAGGTCAACTAAGGGTAATCATTGCTGTGAATAATCACGAAGTTGCTGCTGATCTGTTCATGTTGCTGTGTTCGTTCGTGCACACCTGCTAGCTCATACAAACTCATGATTGTACTGCTATTCATGTGATGTTTCTATGCTGTTAGTGCCTATGTAACAGGTATAAACACTTTGATTATTTTGTAGTGAAATTCTTGCTAAAATATGTATTATAGTTGTCCTGCAGTGTGTGGTTTATAAGCGCCCTCTACTGGTTGGCTATAAATATGACGTAAAACCGGAAGTTCCCCACAGTTGGTCAGCTCTCTGTTGTGGTAAGTCATACAGTTCGGTTATTTTACAAAAGTATCATTAAGTATGCTACAAAGCTAATGTGAAATTTATCATAATACAGTATACAGTTTATTGTAATATACAGAGTTATGCATCAACATTGTGTTGCTACATAACCTTTGATAGAAAACTGTTGATACAAGTTTGGTTTTGTATGAGTTGCTCATAAGAGAATAAATTCATAAATGCTACTTTCTCTAGATGGCCACACCAGTAGAGGAGCTAACTACAGTTTCTTTGTGCTGTGAACCACTCATTTTGCAGGTAATTTGTTATATAAAATGTTCAGAGTTAAGTCCGTTATGTTAACGGTTATATCTTGTACAGTAACGGCTGGTTGTTGCCATGACGACACAACGTTAACTGCTATTTTTTTGTGAACCACCAGAGGGTGCTGTAAGACAATTTAATATTTCATTTTGACGGCTGCCTGTCTTTAATTTTCTAATTTCTTATTTCATTTATGACACAACGTGAACTGTTATTTTTTTGTGAACCATCAGAGGGCGCTGTAGAATAATTTAATATTTCATTTTGACCGCTGTCTGTATTTATTTTTCTATTTTCTTATTTCATTTATAAAAACTAATAAAAAAAGAGAAAAAGGATGTTAAGATAAAATAGGGTTAAAACCAGGATGTTAAGCTAAAATAGGGTTAAAACCAGATTACATTAAATCCATGTTAATTTTAAAACCACTATACGATCATATGTTAAAAAGAGTGCAGTATTGTCTGAAATTGTTGTAAGAAAAGTTTTACACACAGTTGGTCAGCTCTCTGCTGTGATGGCCACACCAGTAGAGGAGCTAACTACAGTTTCTTTGTGCTGTGAACCACTCATTTTGCAGTAAAGTTCCACTTCATCCAACCCACTGGCCTCTGAGAGTGTGATTATGACAGGACGGGTCCACAACTGTTACAATGGTGCCGTGACTCAGGACTTCAATCAAGAACATCGAACCTGTAGCCATCCTGTCTGCTGTATCACTTCTTGGAGGCGTTGGTTTGCAGTGTTTTTTGGTTCAAGCTCACACCTGACATGTTAGAATTATAGTGCAGTGTACAAAATGCTGTACAGTGTGACACAGTGAAGTTTTTTTTGTCCCACACAAGTTTTGGGTTTTATTTTATTTTATCTTTCAAGTTGGTGATTTTATTTCCCATGGTGTTTTGAATTTTGGATGTCTATTCATTTTCAAATTTCTGAATGATGTCTGCTCCTGGTAACCGCTTCTGGTTTGGCACACCCAGTGGTATTGGTAGGGGCAGGGGTATACCCACTCCCATTCAATTTTCTGTTGATAGTCCTACTCAGAGTGGTGTTATGCCCTCATTGGATGCATTTCCTGGTCCCAGGGTTCATAATCCTGTTAACCACCATGCCAGTACACCTATGCCCCATGTCACACCTACACCAACACCTGCTAGTGACAGTTCTGAGTGTGCGGCTGCCCAGATGAGGTCTGTTATCCAGGAGATAGGACATCAGTTGGCTGACAGCATCATGTCACGCATGCAGCCACACAACACAGTTGCTCCCAGTTCTACAACCACACATACTGTAGTGGGTGGTGAGGGTCAGCCTGGTTGTGTGTCTGATGTTTCTCAGGTTCAGGTTGTCATGCAGAGGAAGGTCAAAGAACCTCCATGTTTTGCAGGTAATGACTCAGACTCAATTACAGTGCATGACTGGGAAGATCAGATGAGAGCATTTATTAAGAAAAGTGATATTAGGATTGAAGAACAGGCTGACGAAATCCTTATGCATTTAAAGGGAAAGGCTAAGGATGTAGTTAGGTTTGGGATTAGAAATATCAACACTGACATTAAGGCTAACCCTGATATAATTTATGGTCTCCTCAGGAAACATTTTAGCTCTACTAGGTATTCTGTTGTCCCCTTAGCTGACTTTTACTCAACTTTACCCAAAGACCAGGAAGACCCATATGATTACTGGCTGAGACTAAACAGAGCAGCTGACTTGGCTTCTGACTGCCTGAGAGAGCAGGGCAAATCATTTGAAAACCCTGAGACGGAGGTGACTCGTATGTTTATCAGGAATTGTCCCTGTAGAGACCTGGCTCTCACTTTCAGGTCCAAACCTATCCACAAATGGTCGGCGCATGAAACGCTGGAGGTGCTGAATGAGTACCACGCTGAAGTGAGCTGTAAAGAAACTCCCTCAGTGCATCTCAAGAGGACCGTGGACATTACCATGCACAAAGCGGAGGTGAGCCATGGCCTCGTCCCTACACACAGTGGTCAGGAACGCCCGCAGACACATGGTACACAGTATGTCTCTCTGGCAGAGGTGATGTCTATGTTAGAGAGGGTTCTGCTGCATGGAGCCTCTAACCAGTCCCAAGTGAG
>JBBPBX010052112.1:0-11185 GCA_038048925.1 Garcialebias charrua
ACGGATTAGATTAGCTTCCCCTAATTTTCATAAGACATTTGTGCTTTTGAAATTGTAGACCTAAAAAAATTAATAAGCGTTTTAGAAATTGTGGAACTAATTTTTTAATTAGTGTTGCCCACCACTGGAGGTATTTCAAAATGAATTTGAAAGTAAATGGACTGTACTTGTATAGAGCCTTTCTATCTTATCAAGACCCTCTAAAGTGCTTTACATTACAATCTGTGTCCTCATTTATCCATTCATACAGCACTCTACTAGATCAAAAATACCTAGAGTTCATAAAAATGTTACTTACTTGATTGAAGATTGTTTACATAGTATGTTCCTTAATGGAACAACTAATGATGAAATAATGAATATGGTTAATAACATGGCTGACAAAAAATCCAAGGATTATATGTACATGGATACGACATTTGTAAAGAATATAATAGGTCACGTGATTGTGCCATTTACATATATTTGCAATTTGTCTTTTACAACAGGAGTGTTTCCAAATCGAATGAAAATAGCAAAGGTGGTTCCTATTTTCAAAAGTGGTGAAAAATGTTTGTTCAATAACTACAGACCGATATCTTTGCTACCACAGTTTTCAAAAATATTAGAAAAATTATTTGTTATTAGATTGGACAAATTTATTGACAAACATAATATTTTGACAAACAGTCAATATGGGTTCAGAACAATGAATTCCACATCTATGGCTCTTGTGGATTTAATTGAAAAAGTTACAACTGCTGTGGATCAAAGACTATACTGTATTGGTATGTTTGTAGACTTGAAGAAAGCATTTGATACTGTTGACCACTCAATACTTATTGATAAGTTGCAAAGTTATGGTATCAGAGGGTTGGCGTTACAATGGATACGTAGTTACTTGAAGGAAAGATCACAGTTTGTTCAAATAGATGATGTGAAATCTGAGTATAGCAAAATCACATGTGGAGTCCCACAAGGATCGGTGTTGGGACCAAAGTTATTTATTTTATATATTAATGATTTGGTAAAGGTGTCTGGTCTTCTTCAAAGCATCTTATTTGCTGATGATACTTCATTTTTTACTTTTGGTAAAAGTATTGAACAAACAATGGAATTAATGACGACCGAACTTGACAAAGTTCAGTTCCGGTTTAAACTTAATAAATTATCATTAAATTTAGCTAAAACAAATTATATGATTTTTAGTAATAAAGATAAATCTATTGACGTTTCGTTTAAAATTGATGGTTCTGCAATTTGTAGAGTCCATGAGGTCAAGTTTTTGGGTGTGATAATTGACGAAAAATTGGCTTGGAAGCAACATATAAGTTCTCTCAAAAAAAATTATATAAATCTATTTCAGTATTTTATAGAGTTAGAGAGCTATTGAATGACAAGGCATTATATCTGTTATATAATACACTTGTTGTTCCACATATGATTTATTGTGTTGGTGTTTGGGGTAAGGCGTGTAGATTGATTACAAAACCTATTTTTGTTTTACAGAAGAGAGTTATAAGAATTATTACCAGAAAACCTTATTGTCATCCAACAATACGTTATTTTATCAGATGAAATTACTGACATTTTACGATCTGGTGGATCTGGTATAATATTTTGTTAATGATGTATAGAGCTCATCATAATGTATTGCCTTTGAATGTTCAGATTTATTTTGTAAAACGATTGAGTTGTTATAATCTCAAGGGAACTGATATGTTTGTTATGCCTAGGTATAGAACTAGTTTGAAAGGAAGGACTGCAATAGTTCAGGGAGTTAGGTTATGGAACGAAGAGGAAAATGACATTAAAGAAGCTAAATCAATAATTATATTCAAAAGAAAGATCAAGGATAAATTGTTAAGGAAATATGTTTAACGAAGACATGAGTTTAAATAGTAATTCTTGTGATTAAGGGAGTAAATGAGTTATTCGATTTTCTTTTTTTGTATTTAATGAATTTGTTTGCTTGAATTGTTTGTTAGAAAATAAGGGGCAGATACAATAATATTTTTTCTTCATCTGCCACCTTTCATTTTATATTTTCATTTTCTTGTTATCTGTGTGTTAAAATGTTTTATTTTGTGTTTTTTATTATAAAATGAATGAATCAATAAAATAAATAAAATAAATAAAATCTCTACAAAACTAATTGAATAAATCATTCTAAAGGGACTAATCAGTGCTTTATCATATTCATACACCGATGGGACACACATCAGAGACAATGAGGGGTTCCGTGTCTTGCCCACTTGGGCATGTGACTACTGGTGGATTCGAACTCCCAACTCTTGCATTGGAGGACGACTGCCCTAACCACTCAGCCACAGCCGCCCTGAAAGTGAACCGAGATCCAGTGAAGGGAGGCCAGAACTGGAGTAATGTGCTCTCTTTTGCTTGTACCAGTTAAAAATTGGGCTTTAGCATTTTGAACCAGTTGTGATTGTGCAGTAAAGGTCTGACTGTTTCCAAAAAGAAGCGCATTGCAGTAGTCAAGCCTGGATGTTATGAAAGCATGTATTACTGTCTCAAGGTTAAATCAAAAAAGGCGTTCAATACAGAACAACTGGACTTTATTTGTAACAAACAAGACGTTTCGCTTTTCATCCGAAAAGCTTTATCAATTGAGTTAGGAGACAATGAAAGGGAGCAGTTATAACAGGACAAGCCATTGCCACGCACCAACATATGTTGGAAACTAACACCCCCACATACTTGGGATAACATGTACCTGTGACCCATTCAAAGTTCAGTGTGTGAAAACAGAGCTTACAGAACACACACACACATCCTACTGTATGTGAAATGACAAGTCACACTTCACCCATTGATAGCAGGGACCTGTCAAAGTCTTTGTTGGTCTAATTCACAAACAAGGCTCCTCTGTTCTCATCAGGTGTGAGACGCCTGGGGACCAAACCCAGGGCCGCACCATAAGTTTTAGAAAGTTGAAATCTTAGACCTCCTCCTCTGTTTAACGATGGTTTCTCTCTTTTTACATAAATCGCCTCCTTCACACCTCTCTCAAACCACCTGTGCTCTCGGTCCAAAATATGTACATTTTGGTCCTCAAAGGAGTGTCCCTTGTCTGTGAGGTGGAGGTGAACAGCTGAGTTTTGTCCAGAGGAGGAGGCTCTCCTATGTTGAGACATTCTTCTGTGGATAGGCTGTTTAGTTTCTCCAATGTATAAGTCTGGACAGTCCTCGCTGCACTGGACTGCATAAACTACACCACTCTGTTTGTGTGTAGGTGTTTTGTCCTTAGGGTGGACCAGCCTCTGTCTGAGAGTCCTGCTGGGTTTGAAATGTACTGGGATGTTGTGTTTGTTGAAAATCCTTCTGAAATTCTCTGATAGTCCAGCAACATAAGGGATGACAATGTTTTTTCGTCTGTTCTCCTTTTTCTGTTCCTTATTGTGTTTTGGAAATTTCCTCGCTGACTTGACAAAAGCCCAGTTAGGATATCCACATGTTTGGAGAGATTTTTCAATGTGTTTCTGTTCCTTTTTCTTCCCTTCTGTCTTCGTGGGCTTTTGTCAAGTCAGCGAGAAAATTTCCAAAACACAATAAGGAACAGAAAAAGGAGAACAGACGAAAAAACATTGTCATCCCTTATGTTGCTGGACTATCAGAGAATTTCAGAAGGATTTTCAACAAACACAACATCCCAGTACATTTCAAACCCAGCAGGACTCTCAGACAGAGGTTGGTCCACCCTAAGGACAAAACACCTACACACAAACAGAGTGGTGTAGTTTATGCAGTCCAGTGCAGCGAGGACTGTCCAGACTTATACATTGGAGAAACTAAACAGCCTCTTCACATAAGAATGTCTCAACATAGGAGAGCCTCCTCCTCTGGACAAAACTCAGCTGTTCACCTCCACCTCACAGACAAGGGACACTCCTTTGAGGACCAAAATGTACATATTTTGGACCGAGAGCACAGGTGGTTTGAGAGAGGTGTGAAGGAGGCGATTTATGTAAAAAGAGAGAAACCATCGTTAAACAGAGGAGGAGGTCTAAGATTTCAACTTTCTAAAACTTATGGTGCGGCCCTGGGTTTGGTCCCCAGGCGTCTCACACCTGATGAGAACAGAGGAGCCTTGTTTGTGAATTAGACCAACAAAGACTTTGACAGGTCCCTGCTATCAATGGGTGAAGTGTGACTTGTCATTTCACATACAGTAGGATGTGTGTGTGTGTTCTGTAAGCTCTGTTTTCACACACTGAACTTTGAATGGGTCACAGGTACGTGTTATCCCAAGTATGTGGGGGTGTTAGTTTCCAATTTACATATGTTGGTGCGTGGCAATGGCTTGTCCTGTTATAACTGCTCCCTTTCATTGTCTCCTAACTCAATTGATAAAGCTTTTCGGATGAAAAGCGAAACGTCTTGTTTGTTACAAATAAAGTCCAGTTGTTCTGTATTGAACGCCTTTTTTGATTTTATCATGTCCTGGACGACTGAGAATCTTCACCAGCATGTCTCAAGGTTACTTTTGGGCAGTTTGGGATTCAATTTAGACAGTCGCCTCAACTGAAGAAAAACCGGATTTAACAATCATGTTTACTGGAAGAAGGTCCATTTTCCCTCCCAGATTAGTAAAAAGGTAGCACTTCTATAAAAAGGTAGTACTTCCAAATAAGAAGCACACAAGATGGAGAGGACATAGAAATTCCCATAGGGAGAATGCATTCTCAGCTGACTCACTTATTTTATAGCAGCTCTGTGGAAACAAAATGTAAAGTCAGCAACACTATCACATGATCCGAGCCAGAGTGGTATATCATGCTTTATTCAGGCTCAGCTGTGTTTTACAGTAATTGTATGTATAAATTATAAATTAGTTATGAAAATGAGACGCACACTAGAAAAAAACGACAAATTTTCTGTTGCACCACCTCTCTGTTCAACTTGAAATGACAAGTTTTACTGAGGTCCGATCTTCTACTCCAGAAATATGGCACACCTCTACATAACAGCATGACGAAAAAGTAAAATGAATAAATAAATGTCACCCCTCTCCCCTGGGAAAATATAGAAACCACAAGCCCTCTCTGGTTATATATCCAACCCTTGTTCCCATGGCTGTTCAGAACAAATCCAAGCCCTCTCACTCGAACACTTGCAGATAAATAAAATCTGCCAAAATGGCAGAGCATTTCCAAACCAAACATGAAGAACAACAGCGCACACAACCCGTGGATTTCAAAGGGAGAGAGAGGAGAAAAAACAGAAGCCCCTCCAGAATAGGAGCGCGTGGCATCTGTTGATGCTGGCATCTTCCGTCTCTTCATCTCCAAGCCAAGACTGGTGATCCATTCAAGTGTGTGTGTGTGTGTGTGTGTGTTTGAGAATAGTCATGTGTATGAGGGTGCAGAATAGAAGGGGATATCCATGTGCTAACATGTGCAATGTGCATTGACCCCACTTGCCCCCCATATGTTGCTCAAACAAGAAGGATGGTGGGTTACAAATAGACTCCGCTTGTTTTCACCTGTTCCCCCGCCCTCTACACTTCCTCCTTACCGGAGCTTCCATTTGTTTGAAAGAAAACACATCTGTTGGACTGTTGGGCCGCACCGTACAGAATAAAGTACAGTATACTGCACGCAGCCTTGTACACAAACGAGATTTCCTGAAGCACATCCATGGAAATCCGTATGAATGTGAAATTACCATTAACGTTTTAGTTCTTGAGCGAATGCAAATTATTTTCTGCTTAAACTTAAAGGACTTCTTTTGTCATCTTGAATGAGCAAAGGCAATAATTTGAGTTTTAAATAATGTGGGTTTCTGGTATAATGGCAATTATTGTTCAATTAATTGAAAGTAATGAGTGCATGGAGACACTCCAGCCATAATGAGTCATCTCTGGTCTGATTGCAGAGAAGAAACAGGTTTGGAGTAGTTGCTTGTTGCCAGGAATGTGCAGATATTTTTATTGTATGTTTCAGTGGGAGTATTGCCATCAACCTCCTAGAGAAACGGTCCTTGTGTATTTTAAAAATACAAATAAAAGAATAATAATAGCTTGATGGCATGCCAGGATTTGGACATCATTTCCATGGAGTGGTCCATGCAATCAGATGCCAAGTCTGTGGGAACCCTTTTGAATAGCGTAATGGTGTGTTTTTGTAGCACAGAAATAAAGAATCTCTCTTGCATGCCATTGTATGGGTCTGAAACCTTTTGTACCGCTTCTGAGTGCCTGTGCAAACCCAAGCTACCGTACTTTGTGTCCAACATGTGAATGGCTGTTAATGTGTTGGAACAAGAATGAGCTATACTCAGGTAAATAAAATACTTAGAAAGCAGTACAATAATTCAAGGTAATGTGCCTTATACATTACTGAGCAGCATTAATACCTCTTTTAGTCTTGTAAACATTTTGTAGAGAAGCATTTAAGCAACAGCAACCCACCCATGACTCTCAGGGCCACAGAGACAGAGGATTATTCTGCTGCTGCATGATTTATCAACCATCAAACAATAGCCTTTTAAAAGCCATGTGCTTCCTCTATAATGCATGTCTTTCACCTTTAAAAGTGGACGTTTTGATAACTTATAGCAACCCGCAGCAGCAGGCATGAGCCTTCTCCAAGATGAGTCTGATTCACATGTGTGGCAGCGCGTGCACATCTCACATTGACGTTCAATCATCCCTGTGCCTGAGATGATTGGTTGCACCTTCATACCCCACCATCGCCACAGGTTTACAAATTGGCAGAGCTGAAACGTGAGGTGAGACCCACTTTGGCCTGGGTTTGGTTAGTGTGATGTGAAGTCCTTTGTGTTTGTGTGCTTCCTGCAGGGCTGTCCGTCTGCTGTCTGCCTGGACTGGATATGTGGGGGGCTTGCTGTGGGAAGCCAACCATGACCAGCTAGGCTCTCCCTGCCCACAAGGAGCTCAGGAGCAGGAAGGGTGCAGCCTGTCTGCATCTGCAGGTTGTTAACCTCGTATCTCATTGCACTGACACATCAATTATTGTTATTAAGGGGCCTGAGTAATTTATTTATATACTGATTTCCCACCAGACTAAGGCAGGACTAATTGAGCCAGGTGTGAGTATTTGTCTCTGCTCATGCTGGATGTGCTGAGGGAAATCAGAGGATATGGTGAGCATGCTGCACACGGCTAATAAGACATGGGCCATCTCGTGGTATAGGGAGTATCGGGAGAATGGTACTTTAGGAACAAGATTTGATTTATTTTATACTTTGTGATCCCTGATGACAGCAACATAGCAGCACGGTCTGGTGTTGGTACTCAGAACATGTTTGAAATGTCATGAAACCCCTGCAGTGACTCGTAACTGCAGGAATTTCACTAATAAACAATGGAAATAAAGCTCATCCGCTCCCTCCGATGACAAGCTTTATTATTTGAGTTTCAGTTGAAACTGACCTTGACCCCAAAATGTTCAAACTGTGTTATACTTGACCTGGACATTTTTTAACATCTTGCATTTTTGCATGGTTTGGTAGTGCAACAGAAGCAAGGAAGAATAAGTTGAGGAAAAACGTCACCACTGCCAGTGATCTGCTGGATATCAGTCTGAATTACTGTATCTGGAATGATCTACAAACTGAGATCCTTTAATAAAGCAGGAAAGATTTTTAGCTGATCCACTTTTTACTGCCTTGAAACTTTTATACCCTCTAATGTAGGATGCACCAATAATCCGCTGTTACAAAAAGAACTACAAAACAGTCCAGCAGTAAATTTTTTTTATTTTTTTTTATAAATATTTTAAAGATCAATAGTTTTTATTGCTTTCATTTTTCTGCTCAGCTGGTCTGAGCTCTAGAAATGTCATGTTTCATTTTAAGAGATGTTATTTTTCCTTGACATGAAGTTTTTGTACTTTTCTGTGATTATTCAACAAAGAAGACCACTGTGTAGCACCATGCACTGAAGTGATGAGTTCTGCAGGGAGGTCGTTGATGTCTGGTCCGTTTGACAGTTGTCTTTAAGTTTGAACTGAAACACAAGTTAACTTTTATCTTTTCTTGTCTTTACACACCAAAACCTGTTTATTTATTTATTTATTTTTTTATTTTTTTATTTTTTACTTAATGTTGGGTTTATTTGACCAAATCTTTGGCCTATTACCTTGACCTCAGGGGTCAGGTCATAGATGATGTCATTTTTCACCCTCTGTAATTTAGTCCAGACATTGACTAAATTGGACCTAATTGGACAGCTAACATTTAATGAGTAAAGCTAAATATCGTGTAAGTATTTATTAAACGTGCATGGGCTTTGTTAATAAGTGTGCACAAGTTAATGAGTCTGGGTTTCTAAAACAATGTTAGTTGGTGCTATAGCCAACTCAAACAGCTGTACAGTGCCAGCTAGCAGAAACAGCCCACATTGTAATTATTTAACCCAGATGTATTTAAATTTTTTTAGCTCTTTTTTTTTTTTTTTACTCAAAGTTTAATTAGCTCAAATTAGTCATTTTGACCACATTTTTGGTAAAAAACTTGCAGCTCAAAATGAGACAGCTGAGGTAGAAATGGTTGGGTTCAAATTTAGTCCACTGTTTGTTTTGATGTGCTTTTATTCTTTGATAAAATTGTTCACAGAGAAATATTTCCCCTAAGGGTGACAATCAGTCTCTAATTCTATTCTATTCTATTCTTTTTTTATTCTTCTTCTTTAGGCTTTTCCCTTTTCAGGGGTCGCCACAGCGAGTCATCCTCCTCCACTTCACTCTGTCCTCTGCATCCTCTGTCCTCACTCCAACTACCTCCATGTCCTCTCTAACTGCATCCATATATCTCCTCTTTGTCTTTTTCCTGGCAGCTGCATTTCTAACATCCTTCTACCAATATACCCACTGTCCCTCCTCTGGACATGTCCAAACCATCTCAGTCTGGCCTCCCTAACTTTATCTCCCAGTTGTTCAACATGTGCTGTACCTCTGATGATCTCATTCCTGATCTTATCCATCCTTGTCACTCCTAAGGAGAACCTCAGCATCTTCATTTCTGCCACTTCCAGTTCTTTCTCCTGTCTTTTTGTCAATGACACTGTCTCCAGACCATACAACATAGCTGGTCTCACCACTGTCTTGTAAACTTTTCCTTTGACCTTTGCTGACACCTTTTTGTCACAAATCACTCCTGAAACTTTTCTCCATCCACTCCATCCTGCCTGGACTCTCTTCTTCACCTCTTTACCACATTTCCCATTTTCCTGGACAGTGGACCCCAAGTACTTGAAGTCCTGCACCTTTGTGACCTCTGCTCCTTGTAGCCTCACTGTTCCACCAGCCTCCCTCTCATTCACACACATGTACTCTGTCTTACTACGGCTGACTTTCATTCCTCTTCTTTCAAGTGCATACCTCCACCTCTCCAAGTTCTCTTCCACCTGTTCCCTGTTCTCACCACAGATCACAATGTCATCTGCAAACATCATAGTCCATGGGGATTCCTGCCTGACCTCATCTGTTAGTCGTCCATCACTAGAGCAAACAAGAAGGCTCAGAGCTGATCCTTGATGCAATCCCACCTCCACCTTGAAGCTATCTGTCACTCCTACAGCACACTGTCCTGCTGTCTATTCTATTCCATTCCATTCTATTCTATTCCATTCTATTCTATTCCATTCCATTCCATTCTATTCTATTCTATTCTATTCTGGCTACATCTGTTTTTATGTCTCGACCTTGAGGTTTGAGTAAAGCAACACAACAGCATGTCTCTTCTGGGTCTCACTGCATTGCTTCGACCCTTCCAACATGCCACCCCCACCTCCCGCACCGAAATGCGTGCGTGCGTGGGGATGCCGTCCCATTCAAGTCACGTCGTGAAGGTAATGCTCACCGCGGATGGGAGTCCATTCTCCCCCACCTCTCTCTATAAACACCTCTACATGCATCACTCCATGTTTACACTGAACCACGAGGTTTTTAGATTACCGACCTGCGCGCGCTCGTGCGCACACTGTAAACAGCTTCTTTCGCATCTCTGTGTAAATGGAGATCAGGAAGCGTGCACGCGTGATTCACATGCAGGTATCTACACCCTCCTCCTCCTCCTCTTCATCATCATCATCATTCGTCCCCAGCAGCATGACCAATTAAACGGATTAGAAACAGACGCAGTGGCAACAAGAAGCATCACTTATAGGAAACTTACCTTTAGAGAGCAGGAGCAGGAGGAGAGCAGCCAACGCGTTCTGTAAACCCACACAGCCCATGATGGAGTTCTGATTGATTCCTCTGCGTGTTTTTCTGCAGCCAGATGTGAAATGGTAAATCCTCCTCTGTGATGGAATCGCTGCTGGGACAACCAGTTTGTTGCAAAAAGTGGATGAACGTCAACAGCAATAAGTCTCCGACAGGTGAGTGGATGAAAACATCAGTCTTGACTTTTCCCCTTTGGTTCCTCCAGGTGGTCTTCTCCGACGCAGACTCTCTTTCAGTCAAATATTAATGCAGAAAAAACACATAATCCACAATTGGTTGTCCAAAAAAAAAATATTTTAAAAAAGCAGTGGTAGAATTTAAACCGCCCAGAGTTCATCAGATATGATCTTATTTCTTGTCATGGAACAGGTTGTGGGGGCTCTGTGCGTCCTGGCCAGACATGCGCCTGCACGGTCTGTTGGTATGCAGCCCGCTCTTCGTGCGTCGCAGAGAGCAGCACTGACTGCGAGGCGCGCAGGATGGGATGGGGGCATGATTGACAGCTCAAGGAGAGCCCCCTCTCTTCCAATCACCGGCCCCAAGGAGGGAGGCGGGACAAACCGGTGCGCAGAAGTCCCGCACGGAGGGAGGGGGCAGAGCGAGGAGCGTCTCCGGCCAATGGAAGGCGCGCGGTGGGCGGAGCGGGGAGGGCCAGCCGACGCACGGCGCGCTGATCATGCAATGTGATTCATTGCCAGTTTGGTGTTGCTGCAGTACTCAGAGAGGGTATACACTGTAGTCCACTGGGGGGACAGGCAGACGGAATAATAATGGACAGAGGTGGAGGATGAGTGAGGAGCAGGTGGAGCCACACACGTGCCGTGGTTCTTTGGATTTGGAACAAAAGTGATGGACGGGTTTGACTCAGATAATGGAAATATTTTATTTTATTATTTTTATTTAAATTTTTATTCATTTAATTTAAAAACATGACAATAAAAAACTAAACACACACACACACACACACATATATATATATATATGTATATATATATATA
>JBBPBX010052113.1:0-13008 GCA_038048925.1 Garcialebias charrua
TATATATTCTTGTTGTCTTGGACGTTTTGCTGGTCTCTTTTATCTCTGGCCTTGGTAAAAACAGGTCTAGAAAAAAATGGACATTCTTCTCTCCAGTCCTTCCCAGGCCAGAGAGGATATAGATCTCCTCCCAGTGGAACATCCCAGAAAACCTCCAAAGGAAGTCCACTTCAGCAGCTTGTATCAGGGATCTTGATCCTTTGGTCGTGATCCCTACATCCTGATCATAGGAGATGGTTGAAATGTACACCAACCAGAATGTGAAAGGTTTCCTTTTGACTCAACTCTTTCCTCACCAGAAGTTTATGTTTATTATCTTTTGAGTTTCATTTATGTTTGGTTTTTTTTTTTGTGTTTTTTTGTTGTTGCATTGTTTCATCTTGGTCTTTAGTTTCTGTAGTTTTAATTTTGTCTAGTTTTAATTTAATTTATTTATATTAATTTCTTGTTAAATGGGGAAAGTGTTGGACGTCACTGATCTTTGTTATTTACTTTAAAAATTCTAAAACAAATTCACTTTTCCACGTTCACGTTTATTTATCAGTTTAACTCAAGATAAACTCTTACAGAAAGTTGCTCAGTTTGGTATCTTAGCTTGTCCGTTTCATTTATAAATATCAAAAATGATTTTCCTTAAAGTCAGAACAACATTATTACAACTTAAGACCTTAAATTAGATATCCATAATAACAATCACAGTTAAAAAAATATTTAAGGTATGCAGAAATTTTATGGATTTCAATGGAAGCCCGCATATTTGCGGGCATGACGTCATGCCTATAAATAGACTCTTTAAACAACGCACAGCGCATGTGAAGTGTTCCATTCAAGTCTGTTGGACAGCAGAGACTCCAAACTTTATAAAAGTAATGTTTTTATATTGATTTTGTTTTGTATTTACTTCAAAATACAACCAGAAATATGACAGATAAATGTTACCATATTTTTGGGTGCATGTTACTCGTGTGGAGAGCAATCAGTTGATGATTTATTACCAAAAAGTCAATGAATTCAAAATGAAACTCATATTTCAGATTTACATGAACACACCACATTTGTTCAGCAACCAATCAGAAACGTTTTTCCTCCATGTTGTCTCCTGATCGGAGAAACACAGAAACAGCGTTTGGGGGTGGAAGAAACCCAGCACTGTTTACAGGTCAGTCTTTAGCTGTTTTATTTGGTTTTTTGATGTATTAGTGTGCATTAGTGTGTGTGCAGAGTTTTGTAGTAGGTTTGTGGTGTGTTTGTCAGAATGAAAGGGGAAAAAAACAGAGAATTTGTGATGAGATACTTGTTTTGACACATAGTGTAAATAGTGGTTAAAAAACGCATGGGAAATTGCCCACTTTATGATGTAAAAATATGTATACTAATTTGTTTTTTTACTAAGTTTGTACACAAGTTCTTAAAGCATACCAATGAAATTTTCATTTTAGGCTGTCAAAATGGTTTGTTAAATATTTTTGTGAATCTAATAGTAAACATATCAATATTTTACTAACACGGATTTCATTTTTTTATGTTATTTTTAGGGATGTGCCGATCAGGTTTTTTGAAACCGATACCGATCACCTATGTGTGACGATCACCGATACCGATCACAATTACCGATTGCCTATATGTGAGCCGATCACATAAACCGATCACCGATCACCGATCAAATGGCTTACCTGTAATTTATGAGTGCTGCTTCTGGCTACAAGATCTGAAAACTTTTCAGATCTTGTAGCCAGAAGCAGCACTCATGTTATTTTCAGAACCATAAAATCACCATAATTCAGACAAAAACATATTTTTACTAATTTATTTCAGAGAACAAAGTAAATAAAAGTAATTATCAACTGCATTATCAAAGAAAAATGTTTACATTACTAACTTTCAATAAATAAAAAAAAAGGTATTTTATTGTTTAAAAAAAAAACACATCTATTACTTCATATAAAAAACTAAAATACCCCATTTGCTACTTAAAGCTGCACTGTTGGCTGTTTTTACAAATGGCTTTATAAATACGTAAAGTATCATTATTATTATTTTTTTAATAATTTCGTGCTTTTTTGAACAACTTCCTGCGGGAACCAGGTGGCGGTAATGCGCTTAATATGAGTTCGCCAACCGCCATTAAACTCTATAGAAGAAGAAGAAGAACCAGGAAATACCGCCTCCACACTCGGCAGTCGGCTTTTGGAGGACTGTTTCTCCCATAAGAGGATGCCTCATACGGATAAATTAACTGGAAACACTCCCTGAACTCTGTGAATGTCTCAGGACTGGAGCAGCAGCCGCGATCTCCGCCGAGCGCTCCTACAGCGCCGCGCGAGACCAGCAGCTCATGGTATGAGCTAAGGCTAACATGCTAAACCGGACCTGCAGCAGACAGCCGGCTTTGTGCGATCAGAGGTTCCTGGAGCTCGCCTCGATGTCGGACTGGAAGCAGAAGATATCGGGGGACACCCAGCTAACTTGGAATAACAAAGCCGACAGCCTTTTTGAAGCCGCAGCTAAACTGGACTGCCCGTAACTGCGCAGCGGAGCGGACTCGGTGGAGCTACTCGGTGGAGCTACATGCTAACAGGTGTTGCTTATGGCGGCGCTGGCAGACGGCTTTTGGTAAGTTATTAAAACGTATTAAAACATTTTAATGACGAATTAGGTTTGTTGTGTTGAAGGACTTCGTTGAAATTCTTCCACGAGGTACTTTTTCGTCGCACGTTTTGCAGTTAGCAAACTTCGCATCACAGGCTCTGTGATCGGTAATTGAAGGCAAAAGCCGATCACATACGCTTTAATGATTATCGGTGACGATTGATCGGTTTCCGATCGATCGGCACATCCCTAGTTATTTTTGCTCCAATATGATAATGCATTTTGTCAAAATGAAACAAAGACTGTAGAATCATGAAGCTGAGGTTGTGCTGAAAAAGATGATACCAAATAAGGCAAGTTAAATAGTTTTTATGATGGAAATATAAGGGTAAATTCAAAATTATACCAAAACGGACATTTAGACCTCAGACCTGCTATTCATCCATCGTTTTTTCTTTGTGTTGAAGTTTCTGTGGGACCACACACCCTGATGGATTCAACATGTCAGAACGTCATTCGTGTTGACCCAGCACACACACACACACACATGCACGCACACACATACGCACGCACACACACACACATACGCACACACACACACACACACACACTAACGCTCTGTCTAAAGTGAGAAGTCGTGAAACTGAGTGAGATTTACAGCTTCACGCAGTCCCAGAGCTGGAAGGATCTCTGTTTGTGTGAATCGTCTCTTCTCATCCACAGTTAACAGAACATCCTCTGGCTGTGGAAATTAATGGAGAAGAGATTCCAAAGATATTTGAGGGTTACAATCCCAGCTCTGTTTTCTGCCACAGACTGAGAAAAGATACACCGCCCACTTGTTCTAAAGGTAACTTTTTCCGATGCTGAGAAGCTCGTCCATGCTTTTGTCTCCTCCAGGCTCGACTACTGCAACTCCCTGTTTATTGGAATCCCTGGCAAAAACCTTCAGAAACTTCAATATATTCAAAACAGTGCAGCAAGGATCTTGTTGAGAGTTCGTAAATTTGAACATATTACGCCCATTCTCCATAACCTTCATTGGCTTCCTGTCGCCTACAGAATTCAGTACAAAACTGCTCTCATTACACATCAATGCTTACACGGAACTTCACCAGATTATCTGAAGGATATTCTCATTCCATACTCATCCACCCGTTCGCTGCGGTCACAGAACAGCAATCTCCTTCACATTCCGAGAACCAAATTAAGGACCATGGGAGACCGGGCTTTCAGTGTGGCTGCCCCCCGCCTGTGGAACTCTCTTCCTGAATGTCTAAGAGCCCCACAGTCTGTGGTTGACTTTAAGAGCGACTTGAAGACCTTTCTTTTCGACCAAGCATACTCTACCTCCTCATGATTCTACTTTTGATCTTAGCTGATATTGTTATTGATTTTAATTGTTTTATTATTTGTTTTATTGTCATTTAATTCTGTTGCTCCTTGTAGCACTTTGAGATTTTCATTAATGAAAAGTGCGTTATAAATTGAATTCATTATTATTATTATTATTATTAATACAAATTTAGGGGCAACAAGGCAAGCTTTTTTTTGTTTTGAACCGACAACAGAATAAAATCAACACAGTAATGCATTTACAGCATATACAGTACCGTACTTGCTGCTGGACATGTCACACCGCTGTATAAGTCGCATCAGTCTAAATATGTCCAATAAAGTGGAAAAAACATCAGTAAGTCATGTCGCCATATAAGTTGCATCTAGAATGAGTCACTGCTGGCAACACGAAAATGTGGGCCGGTGTTGTGTCAAAAATCGATTAGCTGACATATGGCGGCCGAGGGAGCGTGCACAAAAGGACTTTAACAAGAGTTTAACAAGATTAACACTTAAAAACAAATATTTGTTGCTCAAAATTATAGTAAAGATGTGTCTCAGTTAAACTTTTCCTTAATAAATGCACTTTGACGGTCAAATCAGCTGAATTTCAAAAGCTGATTTGTGGCTGCAGGAGCGCACACGGGGACGACTTGATGTGCATTTCTTCGAAATTGAACAAGAGAACCACCTAAAAACAATTATTTGTTTGCTCAAAATTATAGCAAAGGTGTGTCTCAGTTGAGCTTTCACACAACAGTGCACTTTAAAGTGTCTGTGACATCATCTTCCTTCTTTTCATGAAATGATAGAAGATATATATCTTGTATCATTCAACTATGTTCGTTTTTGCAAACAAAATGATAAATTAATGAAAATTCCTTTCAAACTGAGATTAAAATTAAAATCAGTGTTTCTTCTTGGAATATCCGACTACACGCGAATGCACCATCTGTGACGTAGGAGGATGAACCTCGAGTCTGCGTGTGCCATGATAACGCATCAATTCTCTGCCAGATCGCCTTTTTTTGTATAATGCCGTTACGTTGTGTCGCATTTGGGTGTTCTAATATCATCAGTGAACAAGTGAGCCTTTTCACTTTCCCAAAAGATGAAATACTTCGTCAAGTATGGAATAAATAAAGCTGCCCCCGCTCTCGGAGCGCACTCGCTTCCTGAACAGGTAAGACAAAAAAAAAAATACGGGTGCGGACCTAAATTAGAACCTGCTGTTTCTGCTCATCTAACTTCCTGCTTCCCAAACTGAAGACAAATTGCTCAAATCTTAACTTAGATTGCTAATTTCGTCGTTTTATTTATTGTCCGCCATGAATATTTAATAGGGGCGTTCTAAAGACGTTCATCCTCCTACGTCACAGATGGTGCATTCGCGTGTAGTCGGATATTCCAAGAAGAAACACTGATTTTAATTTTAATCTCAGTTTGAAAGGAATTTTCATTTATTTATCATTTTGTTTGCAAAAACCAACATAGTTGAATGATACAAGATATATATCTTCTATCATTTCATGAAAAGAAGGAAGATGATGTCACAGACACTTTAATGGTCAAATCAGCTGCATTTCGTTTGCTCCAGGAGTTCTGGAGTGAGATGAAGGTGGCTTGGTATGGCAAGCCAAGTGTCTCATTAATAGCCACTTCTGCCTGTTAATGATACAACTGGCTTGCTTGAGGGCCCTTTAGAGGCTGAAAATGGTCGTGTTCAATATTTTCCATGTCAGAATGAATGAAATCATCAGATCAGGGGTCACCACAGTGAACTGACTCGCACAAAGAAGACTTGGCAATTGTTTTTACAGCGGTTGTCCTTACTGACACAATCACAGACCACCAAGCTACCACAGCCCTCTGTGTGGAGCAAAGAGCTGCCATCTAGGGTGCCCGAGGGGGCAGACGATGGGGGATAAGCGCCTTGCTCAAGGACTGCACAGCAGCAACCACAGCATATGTTTCCTCAAGCTGCACAGCATCTGATTCCAAAGGAAATATTTCATCCAAAAAAAGTGATTTACATCCTGAAAAAAGGAATTAAAGTTTTCAATAGCAATAACAGAATGAATGTAACAGAGCTACTCCAACATGCAGCCACCTTGAGCCGAATAATTTTAGATGCTAGATTCATGTTCATGCAAACATTTCTGAAAAACCGTTGAAGGGTTCCAGGATGGCTGCTGCCCCAAATTTATTTTAAACTGATCTATTTATTACTTAGTACAGTGACCTATTGAAGAGAGGCTTTGTCACGTAGCTTCAGTGTAAGTTGAACAGGAAAGTTTTCAAGGTCAAGTTCACATTTGAGGTCAATAAACAGTTCTTCAATAGCAACAACTGCAAGGTTTTCAAACTTAATGAAGAATACGTTTACCTACAATCACAATATTTAGCAAATTATTATGATTTTAATGTTGTGATTATTGTTATGATTTTTTCCCATTTGTATTCCAAACCTTCATTTTGGACTGCGAGGACTCCTGGACACCCAGGACACAAAAACACCTAAATTTAAATTTGGTGTCAATATGTTTGTTTGTACCTGGTCAAAGTTTCTACATGTGCATTTCGTACCTGATCACTGTTTGTGTGTATATTTTCGTACCTGGTCACAAGCTTCTTTGCAGGGTGACGACTCGGCAGCATGTTGACAGCAGACAGGATCTGCACACAAAGACACTCTGAGTTAGTCTTATGGCAAAAACATCAGGGAACATGTGGAAGACTGACGGGTTCAAGCTGTGAACCGTTAGCTTTTACACAGAACTGATGCTGACCTGCTGCTCGTCTGACAGAAGATCATTAAACGAATGTTAAAGCAAACCCACTTCTAAAATGGTCACGCAGCTAAACAACCTCAGCAGACACAAAAATGGCTACAACTCTGTCAGTTTCACAGATATTGAGCTAATATTTGATGCGGTAGTAGCTAACAACCATTCACAACAACTCATGTAAGACCTTGTGATGTCACAGAAGACTACATAAGGTTATTTTGGGTCGAAATGACCCATTTCCCATAATTTCTCAGCATAAAATGATCCTAACCAATAAATGTAATGGGTGATAAGCATTCCTTTAATGTTAGGAGGTCACTGAGGTGAGCCACTGAATGAGCTGGAGGAGGATGACTTGCTGTGGCGACCACTGAAGAGGGAAAAACCGAAAGAAGAAGAAAAATAACGTCAGGCGTGTGATTCATGGATCTGTTCCTCACATGTCTTCAGCTGAACTGCACATGTGATCTAGTTGTTGATGAACTATAATAAAACATGCAGCTGTTGTTTCTCAGAAAGTGCTCGTTTTGTCCTTCCTGACTTTAATTCTGGTTGCAGAGTTTCAGAAGCCTGCAGCAGCTACAGACGTAAAGCCTCTGAGTGACAGGGGGCGTCAACTGGCAGCAGAGCTCTAAACCACAGCTCTGCCACTGGTTCCAGTAAGTCCCTGGACTCAGTCAACAAACCGCTGCTGGTTTGTGTTTGCGTTGGCTCCAAAGCACCTCCCACAGTGATGGGGAGTGACACAGTCACACCCACTGCAGAATGAAGGAGGACAATCTGTGGTCCTGACTCTCCTCCGTCTGACAGCTGACAAACAGGAGGCAGGTGGACACCTGAGGTCATACCTGACCATTTCAATCTAAACTAGGCCGATATAAAAAATATTCATGCAAAACGTGGCCGCATGTCTTACTGTTGTAAATACTCTGAAATCAGGGAGACTGCAACAGAACATTCCCAATGTTCTTATATTTTTGACTCTTAAACTGAGCCACAGCTTAAAGAAACACTGAATTCACAGATCTAGAAGTTTTACTGTTAATTTAGTTTGCTCTCCAGTTTTATGTTGCCATGATGATACTACCACATGAAATCGTGTTAAGATGCAGCTGGCTACACACTGGAAGATTTGGCCACGCTAGCAGGACGTTAACATCTCAGGTGTTAACTCTGCAGGGGGATGTTTCCACAAACTGAAGGATGTTCCTCATTATACTGTATAGGAGGTTTCTGGTCCTGCAGCATCAAACTCAGCCCTGCAGTGGAGGAGGACACTCCATCAGAAGCATGAGAAGATGTAGGTGAAAGGGTCTTTGATCACATAGGCAAGTTCATGAGTCGTGACCCCAAGAATCAGCCTGTCACCCTGCTCAAAGTGTGCATGACCTTCATGTATTTCCCTACAGGTGCTGGGCCCTCGTGGAGGTGGATCCCTGTAACCTTGGCAGGCTGGAATCAGCCAAGGCTCAATACTGGGCCCTCATAAGTTTCATTACAAAGACTCACACTAACCTGTGCTACAGTAGGTTGTTATATTTGTAACGTAAGGTTGCTGTCTAAAAAATGTAAGTCTGGTCTTCTGGACATTCAAAAAACAAAACAAAATAAAATGTAGAAACATTTCTTCTTTCCTCCGAAATACTTGTTCAGTCTGAGGAGCTGTATTCAGCTCAGTCTTATAAATAACTAGCTATTTATTTATAACACTGAGCTGAATACAGCTCCTCAGATTGAAGAAGTCTTTTGCATGGAGGGAGGGAGGCTTAAGAGTGTGATCCCCCTATAGTTGGAACACACCCTACGGTCCTCCTTTTTGAATAGGGGAACCACCACCCCAGTCTGCCAATCCAGGGGAACTGCCCCAGATGTCCACGCGATATTGCAGAGTCGTGTAAGCCAACACAACCCCACAACATCCAGAGCCCTAAGGAACTCAGGCGAATCTCATCCACCCCTGGAGCCCTGCCACCGTGGAGCTTTTTAACCACCTCGGTGACCTCAGCACCAGAGATTGGAGAGCCCGACCCAAAGTCCCCAGGCTCCGCTTCCTCAGTGGAAGACGTGCCAGTGGGATTGAGGAGGTCTTCGAAGTACTCTGCCCACCGATTCACAACATCCCGAGTTGAAGTCAGCAGCACGCCACCTCCGCTATAAATAGTGTTGGTGGCGTACTGCTTTCCCCACTGAGACGCCGGATGGTGGACCAGAATCGCCTCGAAGCCGTACAGAAGTCATTCTCCATGGCCTCTCCGAACTCCTCCCATGCCCGAGTTTTTGCCTCAGCAACCACCCGAGCTGCATGCCGTTTGGACTGCCGGTACCCATCAGCTGCTTCCGGGGTCCCACAGGCCAAAAAGGCCCAATAGGACTCCTTCTTCAGCCTGACAGCATCCCTCACTGCCGGTGTCCACCACCGGGTTCGAGGGTTGCCACCACGACAGGCACCAACAACCTTGCGGCCACAGCTCCGATAAGCTGCCTCGACAATAGAGGCGCGGAACATGGCCCACTCGGACTCAATGTCCCCCGCCTCCCTCGGAACGTGTTCAAAGCTCTCCCGGAGGTGGGAGTTAAAGCTCCGTCTTACGGGAGACTCTGCCAGACGTTCCCAGAAGATCCTCACAATACGTTTGGGTCTGCCAGGTCTGAGTGGCATCCTCCCTCACCATAGGAGCCAACTCACCACCAGGTAGTGGTCAGTTGACAGCTCCGCCCCTCTCTTCACACGAGTGTCCAAGACATGCGGCAGCAGATCACATGAGACGGCAAGAAAGTCAATCATCGAACTACGACCAAGAACAGAATAGAACAAGGGAGTCCCTAGGAGGCGCACTTTCCAATACCCCCTCCAAGGACTCCAAAAAGGGTGGGTAATCTGAGCTGCCGTTTGGCGCATAGGCACAAACAACAGTCAGGACCCGTCCACCCACACACAGGCGAAGGGAGGCTACCCTCTCGTTCACCGGGGTGAACCCCAACATACAGGCACCAAGATGGGGGGCAACAAGTATGCCCACTCCTGCTCGGCGCCTCTCACCAGGGGCAACTCCAGAGTGGAAGAGTGTCCAACCCCTCTCAAGGAAACTGGTTCCAGAGCCAGAGCCATGCGTTGAGGTGAGTCCGACTATTTCTAGCCGGAACCTCTCAACCTCACACACTAGCTCAGGCTCCTTCCCCACCAGAGAGGTGACATTCCATGTCCCAATGGCCAGCTTCTGTAGCCGAGGATCAGACCGCCAGGGTCCCCGCCCTCGGCCACCACCCATCCCACATTGCACCCGACCCCTTTGGCCCCTCCCACAGGTGGTGAGCCCATGGGAAGGGGGACCCACGTCTCCTCTTCGGGCTGTGCCCGGCCGGGCTCCATGGGTAAAAGCCCGGCCACCAGGCGCTCGCCAGCATGCCCCACCTCCAGGCCCGGCTCCAGAGTGGGGCCCCGGTGACCAACGTCCGGGCGAGGGAACATTGACTCCATTTATGTTGTTCATCATAAGGGGTATTTGGGCTGCACTTTGTCTGGTCCCTCACCTAGGACCTGTCTGCCTTGGGTGACCCTACTAGGGGCATGAAACCCCTGACAGCATAGCTCCTAGGATCATTGGGACACTCAAACCCCTCCTCCATGGTAAGGTGGCAGTCCAGAGAGGAGATGAGTTAACTTTAAGATGATTTAATAAAGTCAAAATGAAAACAGGATTTCATGATAAAGCGGGCACCGTTTATTCATTTTTAATCTTTACTGATTAAATTTTTATTTATTTTTATACATAAAATCTTTTTAAAATAATGTTTCCACTCTCTGTCTCGGACTCCCGGTCCGCCCGCCTGCCAGGGCTCAGAATACGGCCTTTGTGAGCAGGCAAGGCCGGGGCTCAGGGTCCGGCCTCGCGTGCTTTGCGGGTCGGCAGCTCGTATGATCCTCCGCGGTGACTTAGCTCGCTCGTCGGTCACCAAACACAAAAAAAACGCCTGGGCTTCAGCATTAAACACGGTGGCGTCATTATCGTTTTTAAAATCTTTAAAATAGATCCAGCTGCTGCGCCGCATCCCGAGAAATTGCAAATGGCGGATCGGTGAAAAGTTTCTGATCCAGTGACTCCTCCCCCTGACCAATCAGAGTCCAGCATTCACGTTTTGGTCCGGACTCGGCCTGACTGAGCTTGATCGGTCCCACCAGAGAAGCAGGGGCAAAAAGAGGACTCAAATCAGCCTCAAATCAGCTAAATAAAGTATTAATGCAAAAGGGTTATTTCCATGGCGCGGTTCCCATAGTTGGGGCCGAGTAGAGGCAGTGCAAATGGGGCAGAAGAGGGGGACAGTTGAACACGGAGGCCTCCACCTCTGTTTAATGATGGATGGTTTCTTTTCACAAAGATGGCCTCATTTACTCATCTCTCAAACCATTGTTCCTCTCTATCAAAGATGTGAACATCTTCATCCCTGAAAGAGTGACGGCTGGCCTGGAGATGAGTGTAGACCGCAGAGTCCTGGCCTGATGATGTTGATCTTCTGTGCTGGTCCATCCTTTTGGCCAGTGGCTGTTGAGTTTCCCCGGTACAGTACTGTATAAGACTGATCACAGCCCTCCTGACACTGAACAGCATACACAATATTACTCTGTTTGTGCCAGGGGACTGGATCTTTGGGATGAACCACCTCTGTCCATAACCTAACCACCTCTGTCTGCATCCTAACCACCTCTGTCCACACTGTACCCACCTCTGTCCACACCCTAACCACCTCTGTCCATAACCTAACCACCTTTGTCTGCATCCTAACCACCTCTGTCCACACTGTACCCACCTCTGTCCACACCCTAACCACCTCTGTCCATAACCTAACCACCTTTGTCTGCATCCTAACCACCTCTGTCCACACTGTACCCACCTCTGTCCATAACCTAACCACCTTTGTCCACACCCTAACCACCTCTGTCCATACTGTACCCACCTCTGTCCATAACCTAACCACCTTTGTCTGCATCCTAACCACCTCTGTCCACACTGTACCCACCTCTGTCCATAACCTAACCACCTCTGTCCACACTGTACCCACCTCTGTCCACACTGTACCCACCTCTGTCTGCATCCTAACCACCTCTGTCTATACCCAACTGCCTCTGTCCTCATCGTACCCACATCCACATTGTACCCCCCTTTGTCCACACTGTATCCACCTCTGTCCACACTGTACCCACCTCTGTCCATATCCTAACTACCCCTGTCCTAACCACACCCACATCTGTCCACACCCTAACAACCTCTGTCCACACCATACCCCCGCCCACATTGTATTCCCCTCTGTCCAAATTGTATCCACCTATGTCCACACCCTAACTACCTCTGTCCACAACTTACCCTCATCCACATCGTACCCCCTCAGTCCACATTGTATCCACCTCTGTCCACATCCTATCCACCTCTGTCCACACCGTAACCACTTATGTCCACACCCTAACCACCTCTGTCCACACCCTAACCACCTCTGTCCACACCCTAACCACCTCTGTCCACACCCTAACCACCTCTGGCCACACCCTAACCACCTCTGTCCACACCCTAACAACCTCTGTCCACACCCTAACCACCTCTGTCCGCACGCTAATCACCTACATCTACACTGTACCCTCCTTCGTCCGTACTACTCCTTGGTTTGTTTTGTAGCCACCTTACTATCACCCCTCTTTTTTATAATTTAACATAAGGTTTTTATGTAAATAATTATTTATCATCAGTGCCGCTTTTACTGATGGATGATTCTTACAAGAAGGAGAGGTCCTAGCCATGTGTCAAAATACAGCTCTTTAAATGCAGTTACTAAATTTAAAAAAACTAAAATGCCTGCAACAAATCTGACTATTTTGGAAGAAATTTTTTAAATTCAATCTTTATTTATACAGGTTAGTATCACTGAGTCGCGAGGACTCATTTACAAGACAGACCTGCAAATATGAACATGTTGAGAATTAAAGCAACAAAACTCCAACCTCCATCGATGTATTGAGACATTTTACTGCTGTTCACCAAATGGTCTCCAGCAGTCACAGCCCAGTGTGACACTGGCTAAACAAAAGTCACAGAGTAGGGTTGCAGAGTCTGCTGAGTATTTATTTAGACATCCACCCATCCACCCCCATCCTCAGCAGCTACACAATGATCACTGGCAACCATCAGGAGACTTATAAGACGAGTGTCCGCTTGACAGGACAGACACAAGCTGATGAAAACCACAACACCATCCTATCAGAATGTTTATTGTTGTGTTTTGAGTGTGTGCACATGTACCCCCC
>JBBPBX010052113.1:13065-24328 GCA_038048925.1 Garcialebias charrua
AGAGAGAGAGAGAGAGAGAGAGAGAGAGAGAGAGAGAGAAAACATTCATAAAGGTGAAGTAGGAATAAGCTGCATTAGTCTTGTAGCCATTTTCCAGCATGCAACACCGTCCCCCCACCCCACCCTTCCCCAAAAAGGCACACAGGACTTTTCAAACAATAGTAGGTGACATAATTAGTGGAGGGAGGGGGAATGGTTATGTGCAGAATGAGGCTAATGGGTGGCTGCTAATGAGTGCTGGCCTCATTTGGAGATCAGCTTCAGACGAGGGGAACCAGAACCGTTCTCTCAGCTGCTGCAGTCGGACCACAGCCCTCCACTGGTACCGACACATTACTGCACTGGAACTCTGAGGTCTGCTGCAACTTCCCAGCTCACACAAAACTGAACCACAGGGATGGTGGACGATGGTCTCAATATCATTTTAAATTACAACAAGTGCTTATCACTCGTCATGTCTCTGAGTTTTAGACTAAAAGATTAGCAATGGTTTTGGTCAAACTTCATGTCTTACATCTCGTGATACAAGATGTCAGAGTATGTGTTAGGACTGACTCTCAGCTACTATCACACCAAACTTTAAATCAACACCTGCCAAACTGACTGAGTTAGAACAGTTTGGGTATTGGTTAATGTCACTTAGCTGTGGCAGCCATCTTGACTGGACACAGGCAGTTGTAGACGTGCATCCAAATATGATTATGAGTGATTCATTAAAACTCATCCGAGTAAAAGACCAACAGTGTAGACTTCCACACTTAATGTCAAATTTACTGTGAAAATCTCTAACAATAAGTACCACTGGGAGTATGTGCTGGGAATGACTCTCAGCTACTACCACACCAGGTTCTAGCATACTATCTGTAAAACTGACTGAACTGCTGTTATCTTTGTGGTTTTGAAGTCTGACTGACACAGTCTAACTGAGGCAGCCATCTTAAATTAGGTTGGATTCAAAAGCACTGTACCTTTTGATATAACACTTCCAGTGGTTCATGAGGGGCCAAAGGGGTCGGGTGCAATGTGAGATGGGTGGTGGCCGAGGGCGGGGACCCTGGCGGTCTGATCCTCGGCTACAGAAGCTGGCCATTGGGACATGGAATGTCACCTCTCTGGTGGGGAAGGAGCCTGAGCTAGTGTGTGAGGTTGAGAGTTTCCGACTAGAAATAGTCGGACTCACCTCAACGCATGGCTCTGGCTCTGGAACCAGTTTCCTTGAGAGGGGTTGGACACTCTTCCACTCTGGAGTTGCCCCTGGTGAGAGGCGCCGAGCAGGAGTGGGCATACTGGTTGCCCCCCATCTTGGTGCCTGTACGTTGGGGTTCACCCCGGTGAACGAGAGGGTAGCCTCCCTTCGCCTACGTGTGGGGGGACGGGCTCTGACTGTTGTTTGTGCCTATGCACCAAACGGCAGCTCAGACTACCCACCCTTTTTGGAGTCCTTGGAGGGGGTATTGGAGAGTGCGCCTCCTGGGGACTCCCTTGTTCTACTGGGGGACTTCAACGCTCACGTGGGCAATGACAGTGAGACCTGGAGGGGTGTGGTTGGGAGGAACGGCCCCCCTGATCTGAACCAGAGTGGTGTTCTGTTATTGGACTTCTGTGCTCGTCATGGATTGTCCATAACGAACACCATGTTTAAGCATAAGGGTGTCCATATGTGCTCTTGGCACCAGGACACCCTAGGTCGCAGTTCGATGATCGACTTTGTTGTCGTCTCATCTGATCTGCGGCCGCATGTCTTGGACACTCGGGTGAAGAGAGGGGCGGAGCTGTCAACTGACCACTACCTGGTGGTGAGTTGGCTCCGATGGTGGGGGAGGATGCCGGTCAGACCTGGCAGACCCAAACGTATTGTGAGGGTCTGCTGGGAACGTCTGGCAGAGTCTCCCGTAAGACGGAGCTTTAACTCCCACCTCCGGGAGAGCTTTGAACACGTTCCGAGGGAGGCGGGGGACATGGAGTCCGAGTGGGCCGTGTTCCGCGCCTCTATTGTCGAGGTAGCTTATCGGAGCTGTGGCCGCAAGGTTGTTGGTGCCTGTCGTGGTGGCAACCCTCGAACCCGGTGGTGGACACCGGCAGTGAGGGATGCTGTCAGGCTGAAGAAGGAGTCCTATTGGGCCTTTTTGGCTTGTGGGACCCCGGAAGCAGCTGATAGGTACCGGCAGTCCAAGCGGCATGCGGCTCGGGTGGTTGCTGAGGCAAAAACTCGGGCGTGGGAGGAGTTCGGAGAGGCCATGGAGAATGACTTCCGTACGGCTTCGAGGCGATTCTGGTCCACCATCCGGCGTCTCAGGGGGGGAAAGAGGTACGCGACCAACACCATTTATGGTGGGGGTGGCGTGCTACTGACCTCAACTCGGGATGTTGTGAGTCGGTGGGCGGAATACTTCGAAGACCTCCTCAATCCTACTGGCACGTCTTCCACTGAGGAAGCGGAGCCTGGGGACTTTGGGTCGGGTTCTCCGATCTCTGGTGCTGAGGTCGCCGAGGTGGTTAAAAAGCTCCGCGGTGGCAAGGCTCCGGGGGTGGATGAGATTCGCCCGGAGTTCCTTAGGGCTCTGGATGTTGTAGGGTTGTGTTGGCTTACGCGACTCTGCAATATCGCGTGGACATCGGGGGCAGTTCCCTTGGATTGGCAGACTGGGGTGGTGGTTCCCCTATTCAAAAAGGGGGACCGTAGGGTGTGTTCCAACTATAGGGGGATCACACTCTTAAGCCTCCCTGGTAAGGTCTATTCAGGGGTTCTGGAGAGGAGGGTCCGTCGGATAGTCGAACCTCGGATTCAGGAGGAGCAATGTGGTTTTCGTGCTGGTCGTGGAACACTGGACCAGCTCTACACCCTCAACAGGGTCCTGGAGGGTGCGTGGGAGTTTGCCCAACCAGTTTACATGTGCTTTGTGGACTTGGAGAAGGCATTCGACCGCGTCCCTCGGGGGGTTCTGTGGGGGGTACTCCGGGAGTATGGGGTACCAGGCCCTTTGATAAGGGCTGTTAGGTCCCTGTACGACCGGTGTCAGAGCTTGGTCCGCATTGCCGGCAGTAAGTCAGGCTCGTTTCCGGTGAGAGTTGGACTCCGCCAAGGTTGCCCTTTGTCACCGATTCTGTTCATAACTTTTATGGACAGAATTTCTAGGCGCAGCCAAGGTGTTGAGAGGATCCGTTTTGGTGACCTTAGAATCGCTTCTCTGTTTTTTGCAGATGATGTGGTCCTACTGGCTTCATCAGTTCGTGATTTACAACTTTCACTGGAGCGGTTTGCAGCCGAGTGTGATGCGGCCGGGATGAGGATCAGTTCCTCCAAATCCGAGGCCATGGTCTTGAGCCGGAAAAGGGTAGCATGCCCTCTCCGGGTCGGGGAGGAGGTCCTGCCCCAAGTGGAGGAGTTTAAGTATCTCGGGATCTTGTTCACGAATGAGGGAAAACTGGAGCGTGAGATCGATAGGCGGATAGGTGCAGCGTCCGCAGTGAAGCGGGCGCTGTACCGGTCTGTCGTGGTGAAGAGAGAGCTGAGTCAAAAGGCAAAGCTCTCAATTTACCGATCGATCTACGTTCCCACCCTCATCTATGGTCATGAGCTTTGGGTTATGACCGAAAGAACAAGATCTCGGATACAAGCGGCTGAAATGAGTTTTCTCCGCAGGGTGGCTGGACTCTCCCTTAGAGATAGGGTGAGAAGCTCAGTCATCCGGGAGGGACTCGGAGTAGAGCCGCTGCTTCTCCACATCGAGAGGAGCCAGTTGAGGTGGCTCGGGCATCTGGTTAGGATGCCTCCTGGACGCCTCCCTGGTGAGGTGTTCCGGGCATGTCCCACCGGGAGGAGACCCAGAGGAAGACCCAGGACGCGCTGGAGGGACTATGTTTCTCGGCTGGCCTGGGAACGCCTTGGGATTCCCCCGGAGGAGCTGCTCCAAGTGGCTGGGGAGAGGGAAGTCTGGGCCTCCCTACTTAGGCTGCTACCCCCGCGACCCGACCCCGGATAAGCGGAAGAAGATGGATGGATGGATGGATGGTTCATGAGGTATTTTGCTGACAGACAGGCAGTTATTGGTAACTTTTTAACCAGTTTCTCACCATCTGCTGGTGCTCAGATAAGGCCTTTATTAATGAATGTTCAGGTCATCTATTCAGTGCTGGACTAAAAACACACCCAGTGTTGGGTTTTAACTGTTTATTTTATACTGAACCTTAGTGACAGTATGACTGACTGCAAAACCAGGGGTCTGCAACCTTTACAAAATAAGAGCCATTTCTGCCCCTTCGCTCACAAAATAAAACATATCAGGAGCTGCAAAACCTGCTGTGATTGGGCCACTTCGTTTGTGTGTGTGTGTGTGTGTGGGGGGGGGGGGTCTTTTCTGGCCAGCCAGTAAGGGTGACATTACACTAAAAATATTTAAATAATTTATTTAACATTTGTTGACATTTTTGTACAAAAAGGCATACAGTATTTTCAAAAGAAATGACAAGAAAACCAGTCTTTTTTTGTTGTTGGTATACAAACCAGAGAATTTCAGTTTTATGTTGGTTTTAGTCAAAGCTTGAAAGAGCCCCTGCACAAAGAACCACGCTTGACCCCAGAGCCACAGGCTGCAGACTGCTGGCCCTCCATCAGACTAACACACAGCTGATTATGTGCTTAAGAATTTTAGGTTGTTTTCACATCAGATAGTCCGGTAGACTCGGTTCGGTTGGGGACCAATATTCATAACATTATGTTTACATTTGAGCTGGTGCATTTGCATTCACACTGCACTGTACAGTCGAGCCAACCTATTCCCCCACTCGTCTGTGGTGGCGCTACACCAAGAACTACTGAAAGAAACAACACAAAATCCTCTGAAGAAGACACTTCTTCTTCGTCTTCTGGAAATAAAAACAAAAACGGAGTGGCATCAAGTTTTAGTTTTTTTTTTTTTCCTTTTTCAACAATGGACTCAGCATGAGCGGAAGATGAGGCAGAAGAGCATGGAGAATGTTGTTTTTCACACAAGGCATGCTGACGGCTCCATATGAGATAAGATAAATGCATATTTATTTGCCCTGCGCTGTAGTCCACTTCCTGCTTGTGAAGCGGTGCCCGGTTTGCTTGCATTCACAATGTACTTGAACCGCGCTCGTACCGGACAGAGACCTAGGTTTTTAGGCGGGCCAGAGTTCGCCAGTTTTTTCCGTGACAGAGTTCGAAGGTGCGTTCACACCTCCCCAAACGAACCAGACTTCCTAGGCAAATGGGCTAGGGCTCGGGACAAGAGGGCTGGTGTGAATGCACCCTTATTTAACAATTACTTGTTGTCCACTTTCAAGACGTAATGTCCTTACAGTCACAACACACAACCTGTCTGAATGGTGGGACCTGCAGGAACGATGTCTTGACTAAGATATCTGTCAATGATCTGGAGGCTGAGAGCAAAGCCTTCTGCAGTAAACCTAACACATGCTTTAGGGCTGCAGGGGAACACTCGGACAATCCACACCTGTAAGTGGAAAACATCTAAACTGGACATAAAAAGAGTCCAGCAGAGATTCCAGCTTGGGCCCTCTCTGCTGTAATGGGACCGGGTTAACCCCCCCTCTGCAATGCCATCCTGAAAGTTGAACGACTCAACATTTGTCCTGTGTTGTTCTTGTCAAATCCAAATAATGGATCCAGAGTCTGCCAGATGAACTGGGACACGTGTAGGGATGGGAATTGAGAACCGGTTCTTTTAAATAACCGGTTCTTTGGAGTTCAATTCCATGGAATTGTAGGCTGCTTGTCTTAACGATTCAGTTTATCGGTTCTTCTGACTCGTCGTGGTGACGCATTTACGTGATGACATCACAGACATGCGCCGTATTTGTTATTCAATATGGCGTCGAGTAAGAAGCGGTCCAGCGCGCGGCTCTACTTCACAAAAAAAAAGACGAGACCAGGGCTACTTGCAACACATGCAACGCGTCGATTACTATAAAGGGCAGAAATACTTCTAACATGAAGCATTTGAGCACTCAGCATGCGGTTAGTTTGCACAAATGTAACGTCTTTAACACGCTGCTAGGTGGTGAAGGAAGTGGAGATAACAAACCGTCCTCCTCCGTTTTAAATGTTGCAGCAGGTAACGTTAAACTCCTACAGTTTCTTTCACTCGTTACCTTTTGCTGTACTGCTTCCACTGTATTTTATAGATCTCCCTCTCCTGTAATAATATTTAGTTGACGAGGATTGCCAGAGTCTGGCTGGCTCAGAGGCTGGTGCTAGCACACCTTTAGCTTCTCCTTTCGGGCAGCAGCGGTGGTAGAAAACACTAAGGAAGCCGCAGTAACAACAGCAGAGGTATTTGAATTAGAAAATGTACACTGAAAAAAACTGTGTTTTTCATGATTGACTAATTTCAATTTCTTGCATGGTGAATTTTTTCTGAAGCTGGCAGAGATTGGAGAGACACGGAGTGACGCAGAAGATGATGAAGATGATGATAACTATGTAAGTTTTGTTTTTTGTAATGAAAGATGATAAATTGCATGGATTAAAATTGAAACTTGTGAATTACAAGTTGTCGTTATGTCAATAATTACAAATGCCTCCCGTAAAGAAGCAAAAAGAGACCACTAGAAGAAATTTTTGAGGAAGAGGACAGAAAGCTTCTGTCAGTGCAGCAGCAGCCCCCCATCTCCGTAGCTCAGAGACTGGATCGAGAAGTCCAACTGTATAGAAGCTTATCACCAATTCCGTTTTTTAATTATGTATTATTGTTAATTAGGAATTCATTATTCATACAACTTATATTTTTGTTTTGGTGAAAGCTCATTAAATACTGCATGCACACAAATGGTTTACTACATTTTATTGCCTAACCCAATGAGAATTGATAAGAGAATTGATAAAGAATTGAATCGATAAACTATATCGATAAAGGAATTGGAATTGCTAAATTCTTATCAATTCCCATCACTAGACACGTGTCAGATATTCAGGTGAACCCTGAGCGGATGGTTGCATCTGTTCCAGGCCTGCCATCTGAGCAGGAACATGTGGCCCAGCAGCAGGAGGTTCTCCAAACACTGCAGAGCCACCGTGTGTGATGACGTGCTGAGCTCTGTGTCGAGGCTTTAAATCACCAGGCTGTCAATCAGGCCACATGTTGGAGGCCTTTGCCTGCACTCTGGGATGACCTGCCGTTTTAAATTTAAATATATTTAGAGGTTACTCGGGTTTTAGGATGAATACGGTTTTGCATCTCACTTATCAGTGGAGAGATCTTGAGGTGGCCAGTTTTCATTTCTTTATAAACTGTAAAATGAACAAGCAGTCACAACGTGCTGCGTCTGAGGGATTTGACGAGAGAATGTTTGTAGTTTTCAAGATGGGTGTTTCTTTGGACTGGAGTTGCACAGGGAGTGAAAGTAAACCTCAATGTTTTTGGTGTAAGATATTCATGTGGGTATGAGTTACACGTTACTTGTCTGTGGCAGCACAGAGTGACGGGTCCTGGTGAGTGCAGGGAGCAATTTGGCTTCCCCAATCATTTAGGGAAATAGTACTTTTAAGCAAAAATAAAAACTACCGGTAGACAGCGTAGTTTCCACAAATGATAGGGTTGATCATTTTACATATGGTGGCAGCCACCTTGGATTTCGAATAGTTAAGTGTTTTTTTATCTAGATGCAGCCACAAACCAAAATGGAAGTCATTGCTCAATTTTCAAGTTATCATGCTCACAAGATGGACGGACAGATGGGATTTATTTCCAATTCTCCTCTTCGCTCCACGATGGGGAACAAAAATGTGCAAGAATGTACAGTGGTGCTTGAACGTTTGTGAACTGAACTCTTTATAATTTTCTATATTCTTACATAAATATGATCTAAAACATCGTCAGATTTTCACACAAGTCCTAAAAGTAGATCAAGAGATCCCAGTAAATAAATGAGGCAAAAATATTATACTTGATCATTTACTTATTGAGGACAATGACCCAATATTCCATATTGTATTTGTGAGTGGTGAAAGTATATGGACCTTTGATTTCAGTATTTGGTGTGACACCCCACTCCCGTGCAGCAATAACTGCAACTAAACATTTCTGGTAACTGTTATCAGTCCTGCTCACAGGTTTAGAGGAATTTTATCCCATTCAGTACAGAACAGCTTCAACTCTGGATGTTGGCGGTTTCCTCACATTAACTGCTGCTTCAGGTCCTTCCACAACATCTGGATTGGATTAAGGTCAGGACTTTGACTTGGTCATTCCAAAACATGAACTTTATTCTTCTTGAACCATTCTTCGGTAGAACCATGTGTGCTGAGGGTCAATGTGTCGCTGCATGGTCCACCTTCTCTTAGATTCAGTTCATGGACAGATGTTCTGATATTTTCCTTTAGAATTCTCTGAATAATTCAGATTTAATTGTTCCATCAATGATGGCAAGCTGTCCTGGCCCATATGTTGCAAAACAGGCCCAAACCACGATACTACCACCACCATGTTTCACAGATGGGATAAGATTCTTGTGCAGGAATGCAGTTTTTCTTTCTCCAAACAGAACTCGTTTCATTTAAACCAAAAAGTCTGTTTTGGTCTCATCCATCCACAAAACATTCTTCCATTAGTCTTCTGGTTTTTTTCATGTGATCTTTATCAAACTGCAGACGAGTGGCCATGTTCTTTTTGGAGAGCAGTGTCTTCCTCCTTCAACCCTGCCATGAACACCATTGTTGTTCAGTGTCTCCTGATGGTGGACTCATGAACATCAACATCAGTCAATGTGAGAGAGACCTTCAGATATTAGAAGTTACCCTGAGGTCCTTTGTGACCTCGACGACTATTCCACACCTTGCTCTTCTACTAGTGATCTTTGTTGGTCCACCACTCCTGGGGAGGATAACAAAGGTCTTGAATTTCCTCCATTTGTACACAATCTGTCAGACTGTGGTTTGGTGGAGTCCAAACTCTTTACAGATGGTTTTGTAAACTTCTCCAGCCTGAGGAGCATCAACAACTCTTTTTCTGAGCTCCTCTGAATTTTTTTGGGTCATAACTTCCTCAAACATGTTGTGAAGAGCAGACTTTGATAGATCCTGTTCTTTAAATCAAACAGTGTCCACTCACACCTGATCATCATCCATTGATTGAAAACACCTGACTCTAATTTCACCTTCAAATTAACTGATAATCCTAGAGGTTCACATACTGTACTTTTACCATCACAAATACAATATGTAATATTGGATCATTGTCTGCAATAAGTAAATGACCAAGCATAATATTTTTGTCTCATTTGTTTAACTGGGTTCTCTTGATCTACTTTTAGGACTTGTGTGAAAATCTGATGATGTTTTAGATCATAATTATTCAGAAATATAGAAAATTATAAAGGCTTCACAAACTTTCAAGCACCACTGTACTTAAAGTGATCATAAAAAAGAAATAGAAACAATACAAATCAAGATGGCCACCACAGCCAATTCAATTTAAGTCAAAGAAAGAGGGCTATAGTGTAACTGTCAGGTCTACATATTGCAATAGATGAAGGTCATTAGTGACATACTCTGAGCTGAGCTCTAACCCACCTGGTGATGATGACTCACAGTGTTTAATGACATTATGTCGTTCATAAAGTTGGACCAATCAGCTCTGACTGTCCTTTCACCATGAGACTGTTTTAAACTGTTTGTTACTGGAATATCATCATTGTTTGAAATGATTGTTTGAAAAAAGGGGCAGATATACCGGTAATAAGATTTTTTTCTTCTTTCTGCTACCTTTCATTTTTTTATATTTTGTACGTTATCATTTATGGGATTGCTTTGTATTGTGTTTCTTGTTAAAAAAAAGAACAAATTTAATAAACATAAACATAAGCTCCAGCTCTGAAATGAAAGGCTGGTGAAGATTTATTACATCTCTGTTAACAGGCATGATACATTTCTTCAGTTTTAGTCTGCCTTCACACACTTCACATAGAAAGCTCTGTATGTGTGTGAAAGAGAAATCTAAGAGTTTTGCTAAAGTAGAGTTACTTTTGGATCCAAAAAATCCAACCCGACCCGGCCTCAGCCCGCAGTCATAATTTCCGAACCCCACCCAACCCAATGAATTAACAGTAATTACAGGTCAGAATCGGAACCACCACCACCCCCCACCCCCACCCCGCAATTTTTAATCAAGCTTTGACTGCTTATATAGTTATTAACGGTTGGCGGACGTGCACGGCTAAGGGAGCAGAAGATCGGAGCTGAGGGTGTGTTTGTCCTTTCATGGTTATCAAAGCACATTAAATCTCTGTTTCTGCCTGCATTCTGCATTATTCGGACGTGGACCCTGCTCTGATATGTCAGATATTTTGTAATCTCACCTGTTTGAGTCGTCAGTTGTGCATGTCCGCTGAGCGCAGCAGCTGAATGAATGTCCATTTGGGCAATGGATCACTGGCAGTAGTCTATCTGAAGCTTAACTGAGCTTTTACCTCTTTCAAGGCCGGTGAAATGGTCACATGCAGCTGGTGATTGCATGGCAAGCCATGTTGCCATATAACTAGATCGTCAGCCGTGCACGTCCGCTGAGGCAATCAAAAGCCCGACACGACATTAACATTAAAGGTTCAGTATGTAATTTCTGGAACACGCTGGAACTTAGGAACATTTTGAACAGAGACACGTTTCTGGTCCCTCCCCCTCAGAGCCATATATGGCTCTGAGGCTTGCTCTTGCCCTTGCTCTGCTGAAATTCAAATTCAAGCTCTGTTTTTATTGGCTGGTTACAAAATCTGTTTTTATTGGCTGGTTAACGGTGGGTCACTGTGGCTTTTTAGAAATGCTTTTAGAGAAGCAAGGGGACAATAGTTTTTTTCAGAGATTACTTGTCTAAAATCAGTATGTCAGGAGGTAGTGACAGAGTGAAGAAATATGTTAAAAATATATTGTTAGAAAAGTTACATACAGCTCCTTTAAGCACATTATTATGAAATGGCCCAATCCAAATCCGGGTCGGACGGAAATGACGTTCGGGTTAGAAATGACAGCTCTGTGCAGAAGAGGTTATAAAGGTGCTGTGCACAGCAAGTGTGGGTCAGCTGTGGACCATTCAGCTTTGTAAATATTGACCGTATACTGTTCCATGCCTCTGAAGGAGCATTTCTGTTTCAGTACTCCCACCATCAACGAATACACAGTATTGTAAAGAAAAACTAGAGAAATTGTATTTCCTGCGAAAATGCAGTGAGAATGCTTATTACAAAAGATCCGGCTGAAAAACTGCTGAAATCAGCCGAAATGGAAGAA